>JASCZW010003955.1:0-86238 GCA_034211315.2 Aedes japonicus
CGCGTATCTGTCAAGATAAGCAAAGGTAGTTGGAGTTGGAAACTTCAGCAAAGCGTTTGATAGAATTGATATTCCTATGTTGATTTTCAAGCTTGAAAAAATTGGAATTGATATGAGACTTCTCAAATGGATTGAGTCGTACTTAACTGGCGCACCAAGGACTACAACCAATTGCGTTGTTTACGCCTCCTTTAGCTTGGAATTAAACAAGCGGAAATTTTACGCGCTTTTTAAAATAAATTATTTTTTTCTGTGAGGTCATCTTCTTTAGCATTTCTTCAGTTATTGCAACTTTAATAGATTCTTCTTTTGACTCCATAATCCTCAAAACAACTTTATTTCATTTTCATTTTTTTTTATACTTTCAATCGGGAATTTTTACCCCCGAAAGATTTGTCGTCTGACACACCGCGCACCCTATTGAGTGATTTTCAGATTCGCTCGTGTATTCGAAATGTGATGCTAGCTGCTCTCCTTCCTCCTTCACAATAGATCACTAGAATGGCACTCAGCACGCGTTGTTAGCATTCACTTTTGCCTCAATTTTCAACCACCCCGGCCTGCACCACTCACAAACTCTTCTTCCTCACTTCTGACTAGTGTAGTCTTCGGCCAGTTGAGCTATTTTGTTGTACTTCACTTGCACAAGGTACAACTGTGCTAGAGTTGTATTTTTTTAGTTTAGCGAAAAACTAAGAGCTTCTATAAAAGTTGGATAAGCTATTGTACTCACTAGATCTCTCGACGAAAATGCGAGGATTGGGAAGTTTACCAACCGACTGACCCTGTGGAATTTTTGCAAAGCCTGGAGACTTACTTGCCATGACTTGATCGAGTTTTCCAGCCTCAATCAATCGTCTCAACATTAGGCACTAACAACTGTGCTTTACAAAATTCGTCAGATGACTGAATCGTTCATGCAAATTCACCTACAACTATTTTTCTTTGTCCACGCTTCTATGTTAATACTCTTCTAACGAGTTACATGCACGTTCATGAAAGATTACTCAAAATAAAGTATACATAATGATTCTAATATATTTACTATTATTATCAAAATTGTCATCCAACAACTATATCCACCACATCACTGTCCGCAGTATTTGCGTCTCCCAACACCGGATGAAGTGAAGAAACTGATAAACGAAAATACTTCCCAAAAGTTCGAAAAAAATCGGATAAATTCATTGAACTAACCAGAAGAAAAGTTATCAGAAGTTTCGGACACGTCTGAGAAATTCCGAAATTTTCCCGGAGTTTTTACATTTTCCCTGATGTTTAGGATGTTTTTGAATCCCATAAAATCAGGGAATTTCACAGATCTTCCCAAAAGTTAAAAGTTCTTCCCAGAAGTTCAGGCAACGTCCCTGAAATTCGGGGAATTATCCAGAAATTTAAGAAATCTTCCATGAATTCAGAAAGTTCATATGAACTCACAGAGCTTCCCAAAAGTTAATGGTTCTTCCTAGAAGTTCAGGAAACTATCCAGAAATTCAGGAAGCTTCCCAGAAGTTCAGATTTTTTTTCGGGTATTTCTCAGAAGTTTTTAGAAATACCCAAAATGTTCAGGGAACTTCCCAGAGTTTCGTGGAACTTTTCAGAAAATTAGAAAACATCGCATAAGTTCTGAGAATTTTTCAGAAATTCATGGAGTTTTTCAAAAGCTACTCCTTAGAAGTTCATGAAACATCCCAGGAGTATATGGAACTTCTTTAGAGTAGAAATTCCTTTGAATTCAGCCTCCCCAGAAAACTTCCCAGAACTTCAGGACACGTCCACAAAGTCAGGGAACTTCCCCAAAGATCAGAAAACTTTTCAGATGCACAGCAAACATAGCAGATGTTCAGAAAGGTCCCAGAAATCCAGAGAACTGCCTAAAATTTTAGGAAACTTCTCGAAAGCTCAAAGAACTTCCTAAATGCTAAAAGTACTTCCCAGGAATTGAGGAAATTTCTCAGAAATCCTGAGAACTTCCCTAAAGATCGGGGAAAAATCTCAAGAGACTTTATTGATACTGCATTGCGTAATCTACCATGGCGGGATCCGCAAAATCTTCCGCCGTTTTCAGATCGCTGCAATCTGCTGCAACTGCATACTTTGGAACACCGACGGAAAAATCAACAGGAGGTTTTTGTTGCCAAGCTTTTGAATGGAGAAGTCGACTGCTCACGGCTCCTCTCTCAACTGAACATCCGAGTACCACCGAGAGCATTACGGAGTGTTACTATTCTCCAACCACGATTCCATAGAACAGCGTTTGGTAACAACAAACCACTAACATCTATGATGCGAGCGTTTTCGAGTGTCGAAGAATTGTTTGAATCTGACGAATCTTCTGCTCACTTTTTAGCTCGTATTTGTAATGCTCGTTTTTTTTTTTAAGTTTAAGCTTGTGTCATGTAGACAATAAGTCCGATGAGCTAAGATGAATAAATAAATCAATAAATCAATAAACTTTCCAGAATTCCAAAAAACGTCCCAGAAATTCATGAAACTTTCCAAGGATTTTTCCATAATCTCCCTTAAGATTCTTAGAAGTTCGAAAAAAAAAATCCGGTGGTTCAGGGAACATCCCAAAACCTCAGGATATTTAAACTTTAAAAACAAATTTTTACTACTCGATAATATTTCTTACCAAACCAAAACGAGCACCGAAAAATCAATTATTTTTTTAATGGTTGAAATGGAAATATCCTTCTTATCAACATGTTACCCAAGCAGTAGACAGCAGAGCGAAACACGTAAACATGTTGTATGCTGATCCTCTTAACAGCATGTTTTGATGGAGTCCCCATCACGGATAAAAATACATTCAACAACAGTCGAGTTATTAGTACGAGACACTGAAGAAGTCTGCACATTGTAGACGAAAACCGCGTATCTGTCGAAGATAAGCAAATGTAGTTGGAATTAAATGGAAGATACTAATTTTTCTTCTAATTTCTAGTTACAGGTATTCCACTAAACAGCTCAAACCCTCTAGGACACATTCAACAAATCAATTTTACAGAACATCTGCCGTTTCACAAAAGTTCTTTTAAAGCAGAAAAACCAACTTATTAAAAGTTTTGCAAATCGACTTGCCTCTCAGATTTCTTCAACTTAACGTAAATTATTGAAATATTTCTGAATTCAACTTTTATCTTGAGGAATGTACCAACTGGAAGTCCAAATAACATCTGGGAAGCTAAATCTTCTTCTAAAAGTTTCGGTAATTTCGAGAAAGTAGTTCCTTTTGGAACTTGTTGGAAGTTCAACCAAATTTCTAGAAAGGTTTAGAATTCGGCAATTCAATGGACTGCTCTGAAGATCCACCACTTCTCTTCTCAAAAGAGAGCGAGCAAACTTCTTGATTATCTTGAAACGTCCAATCATTTTATTCAGCTTCCGTAAAGATTAATCAACTTCTGTAAAGTTCATTTTTTTTTCCACGCAATCTTCATAGATATTCCGAACTTCATAGTAATTCAGTAAATAAGTAATTCAGTTGTATAAGTTCTAACCAATTCATGAAATTTCAGAGAAGTGCATGGGAGGGTCTAATAGCTGTAGCATATACAATTGAAAACAAAAATATTTAAAAACGATTCCTGGAAAAATCAATGACAATTAAATATCCAACAAAACATTAACCACCGAATCTGCGATTGCTCAAAAACACACTCAAACATGCCACTCAGTTCGCAAATTTATGGCGCAAATTTGGACCCTGCTTCTGCTGTTGCTGCTGCTGTTGGTTTAATGTTCAAACAAACAACAACATTCATTCGATCCACTAACATAGATTTCGCACTTTACCTAGGACGGCACGCCGACAGTTTTGAGAAACGGCAACCACTTGGCAAAAATTAAAACATCTGCCGATGATCCGGTACGAGCTGGGTGGTCCACCATCATCATTACCACATTCGGCCGGTGACCGGGCGATTTATTGATTGATTGATCGATCGACCACAAAAGCCGCAATTTTGGTCAATCAGCGAATGTAAACAAAGAGTAACAAGTTGGCGAAATTGAAGATGGGTTCTCGGAGGTCGTTGGATTGCATTTGAGCATCTCTGGTTGGAGTTAGTTGTAACTATTTAACGACTTTCTTCTAAGGAGGAATATGTAATTCCTTCCTTTGCACTGCTTACAATCTAGGCGATTGAAGAAATGTTTTCCATGAGATTCATTCAAATTTTCCATGAGATTCATTCGAAATTATCGCTGAATATCAATCGATACTCCCATTGATCGCATGACCTACCACGGAGAATCCATGATCTGAAAATAACGACACTGACGAACCGACATTTCACCCATCGATTTTCCCCTTCCGCTTCTGCTACACTTTGCACGGTCGCTATGATTGGCGTCCCCTATGCATTGGTAGATTCACCAACAGGTGGCAGAGTAATTGCATTGCAAATGTCTAAAATCAGTTCATTTTTGCAATGCATACGTTACTTCAACAAAGTTTGGAGAATAGTTCGACCTACGAAGTTCTGAAAAGCCTGAGAAGTCTGATATAATCGTTTATATCTGCTAAAATGTCCCTAGAAATTCTTAAACTTTGTAAAACACACATGAGGCAAATCAGGAAAATCGAAACAAATTCTGGGAATGCTATTGTAAATTCCGCTAAATTTTTGCTGCATTTGTTAGATTTAACTTGCCAGATCGACCTGTTCACTAGGGACCTTCCTTTTTTGTCCCTTCTGGCTTAACGTGGTATTCAGGGTCGATAATTGGCTCCGAGTGGAATTGAGCGGGTAGACTTCCTTTCACGATTCATCCAAGGTGGAGCAATCAAAGAAGAAATTATAAGAGAAAGGCTAATATCAACAACTAAAAAAACATTAATTTAGAATTTGATTTGCATATTTTTTTAATTTTATTCGAGATATTATTAAGGGGAAGAAGGAAGGATAGGGAAGAGAAATTTACCAGAATTGCTGCCGTTTACTCGATGGGTTGATTGTCCCACGGTCTGCCAACTTCTTCGGAGCTTCGTATCCGCCGGCTTTGATTCGGCGCAAATGCACCTGTATTGCTGATTCGGAATGGATGACACCCGGACCTTTGCCCGCTCGATGTCCAAGGCTCCAAAATGCACCGGCCGACACCAACGTATAGCACTGAACAATTTTTCCTACACGAAAAGTTAAATAAAAGCGATTGTTTTCAACAAAATCGCTCACCAAAGAATTTTTAACTGTTCTGATAATTTTTTTACCATACTAACTGTCGACCTCGGCGATGACAGCTCCTTATATCAGCTGTTTTGTATAACTGTATGGGAGCTCTCTCATTGTCCGTAAAGGTCGACTGTGGTAACGCACTGCCTTGAGCGTAACTGTTGGTACACAGAGAAACCAAACTATCCAAAATTAGGTAATTTTCACTCATCTTGACAGCAAAGTAAAACCAGTCATAATTGAGTTTTTTAAGAAGTATCCAATTTTGAGTATTTTGGAAAGACCCAATGCTGAGTGAAATTAACTGTTTGTTGAAAACTTATCGACAGTAAAAATAATCCAAATTTGAGTCTTCTTTTTTAAAAATATTATTCGAAAATCTGCTCTAGTGAATTTTCTTTCTCTAAATTTAATAATAGTATAAAATGTATTAAATTAAATATGTATTTGTTTTCATTTTCAAGTATACATAAGAACACTCTTCGTTTGTTATGTACACTGGGGTCATATCAGCGGTATGGTTGGATTTATGCTCGTTATAATTTTGTGTACCGAGCGAATGTGTTCCTCCAACACATTGAACTTGCAATTGATGGTTTCCTTTACACTCATCAATGCAGGAATGTCTAAAATTTCAAAGCGATAACAATTAAAATAGGAACTTGAATAAATGAAATAATTACACTTACCGGTTATTTTTTGTAGCTTCCCGAGTCCATAGTTTCCTTTAGTTTGTAGGCACCTCACTCGCGTTAAATTTCGAACTGGATACTAGGTAATTTAAAACTAAATACTAGAAACGGTACGAAAAAAATTTCCTTCCACCATTGTTGATTGAATGGCCTTCAAAAATTTTCAGCCAAAACAAAGAGACAGCCCAACACTCTGATTTGGATAGTTTCCCCTCCCGTACATTGAAAACTTACTTCTCTTAAAATACCTTGCTGTAGGTAAAATTAACTTTTTCAATCATACTTCAGGGTTGAGTTAAAACTACCTACCAGTGAGAACAAAATTATATCCAAAATAGTAGTCCTATCAGAGTACTTAATTTTGAGTACTGTCACACTTGATTTTGGATAGTTTGGGTTCTCCGTGTATGGCAAATGGGGACTAGGGATGTCAAGGATGGGGAAAGGGTTATGCTATTCTGATTATGGATTTAATTTCATTTCAATAAGTTAATTCATTTTTATTAATTCTACTATTAAATTTTTATGATTCCTTTCCTATTATTATTAGCTAAATGATTATCAAATGAGAAAACATTCAAATATATATGTACAAAATTTACTGATATTAATATATTTACAAAATTCAAAAATCAAACGCAAAATTTAACAATATTTACAGGATATAAAACACAATGTAACCAATGGATAGGTTACACATTTCATGCTCACGCAACATTGACGCATAACCGGCACCTTACTTCCGTTTGACGCTCTCGCCATACTCCAGAAGGATGTTGTAAATGCCCCATTGGCTATATCTGGCGCGCACGATGACCTATTTCTTCACTCCGGAATGGAGCTGGCAGTACGGACAAACCTTCGAGCGCACAGTGAAAATTAATTTTAGTTTATATCAGGAAATCGAATCTATTCGTTGTTTTCGTCATAGAAACTGATTTTTACGTTTTATGGAGCTACCTTCGTAATCAATGGCACGCACACTACTGTCAAAAGCAGGCAGCATTTGTTGACTCAGAAAGAACAATCGTGCATTGGCCGAAGACAATACAAAGAGCTACGAACATTTTGTCACAAATTAAAAGGAAGCGTCTCTCTGGTGCTTGCATGAATGACTGACAGATCTACTTTATCGACTCGAAATGTAATTTGAAAAAAATAGTGGAGTTGTCCAGCGTTTTTTTTAATGTTTCTGACATGGGATTCGATCCTGTATTTTTGAGAAGAATTGTTACTGAATCCGTGGTTGATCTCAATAGACCACGGTGACTCGTGAGAAGATACTTTATAAATGAGTATGAAGTTATAACTCCCGGCAGCGCTCTAATTTTTATGTCTAGGATAAATATGATTATTCTCGGCCCATCCCAGCAGTAAAACCAACATGCATGAGTACGATAAAAGGGAAGCAGCGATTGGCTGGTTGTCATGAATCGGCTGGTTGTCATTTTGTGCATTATACAAAAAGGTGTAATGATGGCAATCCATCAGATAAAAAGCAATATAAATATTTAATACAATATAAGAGACATTTGTTCTATGTACAAAATCCATGTTGACGATTAAAGTGAAAGCTAATTTATGAAAATAAATTTTTAGTGCAGTTGTTTGATTGTGTTTGCCATGGTTACAGCAAATCAACTGAAAACGCTGTACTCAACCGGGTTGCTACGATTAGCGATGTAATGGAGGATTCACCACCAGGGGGCAGGGTATTCGCATGAAAAGTCGTTAAATACAGTCCATTTTTTAATGCATACAGTTCTTAAATTCTTGATGATAGTACACAATAATTTTGGTTTGGTAATTGAATTTCGAATTGATTTCAAAAATCAAAAATGGCGTAGTTCCGATAATGATAAATTTGATTTGAATTTCATATTAAATTCTAATTTGTTTTTGAAATTATAGTAAGAAGAACGAAAAAAGAACTCTGATAAATTCTTTACAATCACTTGTTTTACGAAACTTCTTGAATTTATGTTGGTTAAAATTCATTCAGGTAAAATAAAAAATGCTACTGTTTCGCAAAATTTAAACCGAAATTCTGCCTTATTCTTAACTGAATTTCTATTTCAAACTTAATTCTTTACTAAAATTCTACTTTTCAACTTAAAACTCTTTAGGAATATTGAATCAATATCTAAACTTATTTTAGATGAAACTAGCTGAACCCAGTACAAGCGCTGCTACACTAGCTTTGAAAAAACTGGAAAATTTTATAAAACTGGCACATTTGTGGTTGTATTTTTCAATGAGTCGTTTTTAACTAAGCAGGTATTCGTACTACTATCAGAACATGTTTTTTCCCTAGAAAATCACGTTTTGTGTATTAGTAACCTGAATAATTCTTATGTTTAGTTGACATTTTTATAATTTTTTTGTATGAGAGCCTCCTCTCCCCCCCCTCCCCCCTTGAAACCACCATAGAAACATTTCTTGTCGCCAGAGACCATCACATGCTAAATTTCATTCCATTTGCTTGATTAGTTCTCGAGTTATGCAGAAATATGTGCTTCACTTGTATTGGATTCCCTCTTTTTAGAGAAGGGAGTGGTTTTGAGTCATTTTCAAAACATGTTCTGCCGTCAAAAATCTCCACCTGCCAAATTTGGTTCCATTTGCTTGATTAGTTCTCGAGTTATGCAGAAATGTGTGTATCATTTTTAATGGAGCCCCTTCCCTCGTTCCAGAGGGTGCAGAGGACTCAAATTGTCATAAGAACACTTTGATAATTTAATTTTCTTCCGTGCAAATCGAACGACTGGTAACGACTGACGATGATGACGATGATTGATTGGTAGGTCGGGTACGTTCGCGCTATTGGATACGACAGACAGACAGACAGACAGACAGACAGACAGACAGACAGACAGACAGACAGACAGGACAGACAGACAGACAGACGACAGACAGACAGACAGACAGACAGACAGACAGACAGACAGACAGACAGACAGACAGACAGACAGACAGACAGACAGACAGACAGACAGACAGACAGACAGACAGACAGACAGACAGACAGACAGACAGACAGACAGACAGGACAGACAGACAGACAGACAGACAGACAGACAGACAGACAGACAGACAGACAGACAGACAGACAGACAGACAGACAGACAGACAGACAGACAGACAGACAGACAGACAGACAGACAGACAGACAGACAGACAGACAGACAGACAGACAGACAGACAGACAGACAGACAGACAGACAGAGACAGACAGACAGACAGACAGACAGACAGACAGACAGACAGACAGACAGACAGACAGACAGACACAGACAGACAGACAGACAGACAGACAGACAGACAGACAGACAGACAGATGACAGACAGACAGATGACAGACAGACAGACAGACAGACAGACAGACAGACAGACAGACAGACAGACAGACAGACAGACAGACAGACAGACAGACAGACAGTAGACAGACAGACAGTGACAGACAGACAGACAGACAGACAGACAGACAGACAGACAGGACAGACAGACAGACAGACAGACAGACAGACAGACAGACAGACAGACAGACAGACAGACAGACAGACAGACAGACAGACAGACAGACAGACAGACAGACAGACAGACAGACAGACAGACAGACAGACAGACAGACAGACAGACAGACAGACAGACAGACAGACAGACAGACAGACAGACAGACAGACAGACAGACAGACAGACAGACAGACAGACAGACAGACAGACAGACAGACAGACAGACAGACAGACAGACAGACAGACAATTGAACAGGCATCAGGGCTCTGAGCACAGACAGGTTTTACCTCTAATTTAGTCCCGGGCATCATCTAACGGTTCTCTGTGACGTTACAGCTGATCTAGCACTAGAACATTGCACGACGGTGCCATCAATGCAGTTTTGACAGTCCAGGGAGCTTGTTTACGTGATTAGAATATTTTCGGTAAGATCGGTTTGAGATTTTGTGTTCTAGATTGATTACGATTGAAGTAAAATTGCAGCCAAACAGACACCAGTGCTTATCTTTAAATTATTTCCTAAATCTAATCGTACAGAATCCGAAGAAAGCCAATGAAAATTTTCGATTGAGCGGTTCAAGTTCTAACACCTTGAATACAAGTTCCCTGAACTGTCAAAAAAGCGAGCTTAATACATTCGGTGCAATGATCTATAATGGAGTATCATCCTCGGTTGGTCAATTGTTCTCATGCTCAGTCATTAAAATAAGTTGCATACAACCTAGCAACCGAAAAATGACGAATCAAGGCCACACTCTCCATCGGCAAACGCTGCCAGACAATAACAAAACAAGTTTTTTTTTCGTTGTTCCGCGGGCTCTTCTTTAATCTTCCCCCAAACCCGTAATCATGACGGTAGAATTGATTGAAATTCCTCGATCCGGTGCAAATAATAGGTTAACATTTTACCATCGGCCGCCCCGATCCGAAGAAGAGTCGCGCGGCCAACTCCGATGGAAAAAGTAAAGATGACGGCGGCCTCGAGAAAAAACGAAAAAATGAATCCACTCTCTTTGCCAGAATCGTGCGGAGAGGGAGAAAGAGAGCTACAGGCATGCTAACTGCATCGCTCGCTGAGAAGCAATGAAGTGAAATTAACAACTTCGGCTGCGTCTTCCGCGCAGCGTTGCCGATCGATCAGAGCGAGATGAAAAGATGGCATAATTGCAATGATCGACGCTGATTGGGCAGTTGATTGATTAATGACGGTCATTTCTCCGATTGCCTTATCGCCGGGCAAGTGAGCGAGTGGGGTAGCATTTTCAAAATTTGCATGAACCGAGAGAGTTATCATCAACCGTCGTGATAAGCAAAGCTGAGTGACGGGATCGTTGATGGATGCGAAGTGATACATCACAATCGGCTGTTTATTACTCAATTTTTTCAAATATTTACATTTACAGCCGGTTCGCGATTGTTCGTTTGGTTAACTATCTGACATCCCACCAAACACCAAATGATTCGGATCCGCCGGAACCCGCTGTGCTGAAGTTCAAATCGGGTATTTCCTAACACTTTTCCTCATGAGCGATGATGCACTTTTCTCGGCCTCGTTTTGCTTCATTTGCTGTTATGGGTATTTCTGCAAACGGTGTCTCGCGCAATATGACGGGATTCTTCACGTCAAATGGACAATTACAAAACGCATCATCGCAGCCGTCATTACGTTGATGAAAACGTTATGTTTGCATGGTGATTGTAATGATCCGGGTAATCAGATGTGTGTTTGGTTTCGCTGGGGAGGTCTGGTATGTTTGTCGGGCCATTGTTTGAGTCCAGAGCGTATTTGTAGTTGTGTGCAAGCGAACGATCTTGGGGAAACTCCCGAAACGGACAATGAACTGAGACAGAGCACATTTAAAGAGCTGTGCGGCAGGTCCATTTAATTCCGGGGCGGATGTGCAGAGGTGTTTGATAGGGTATGGATTCTGAGTCGGAGGTCAGAATAGCTGGTGAAAGGCCTTTCCAATTTTAAAGACGTTATAGGATTTCCTCAATTCAGTAGCGTTATGCTTAAATGTTGGTAGCGTTCTAGTTTAAATGTTGGTTGGTGAACAGAGTTCACCCCAAAAGGAACTAATATTGGGAAGGACTGTGTGATCATGTCCAGGGAAAAATCGGTGAAACTTGAGCAGAAGCTTGACCTCCCAAAATATAAGTCTCGAACCCGGAAAGCTTTCCGATGTGGATTTACACGGATTCATTCAGGATTATTCTGCGTGGCGAGTTTACATTTGATTTACACGGAGTGACTCTGTCACCTCGTAAGTGACAGCGAGTCGTCTCGACTCACATACCGCGCAGAATAGACCTTATTGACTTATACTTTGAAATAGTACTACACTGAAACTACACTACTAAATGGTAGGCCTAAAAGAACTAGATCTCACAAAATAGTTTACTTGGAATAAGAACAACAAAAACAATGAGGGCTTCATAAAAGATCATAACCCATGAGCTAAGCATGAGAATGATATATCATCTGAGGTTGCTACTCCGTAATTGCCAGATCAGCTATGAATACAAAGAGAACCATCAGGGGCAAACATACATCCTCAATGTTTCGAAAATAGGTGATCCTGAATTAAGCCATTACCGCCGCCGGCCTCGCTGGAATGCAGGTCTAATAAGGGTCAGAATGTGTTTACGTTATACTCTACTATGTTGAAAGACGAAAAATCCTCTGCGTTTCTACGAAAAATCACTGGGATGATGGATAAAAGGGCTGGGTAAGCAGCAGGGATCGTTTTGGTAAAAGATATGCGGAATTCTGGTTCATATTTGTTTTCAGATTATTCTACATTTAGTTTGTTACGCATTTTGTGTTGTGTTTACGTTTGCGTGATGTTGAAAGTTTTTCCATAGGTTTTCTGCCAAATTTACGTCGATGGAATGCACAATCAATTTTTGGCCAGCCTTTCCATCACTCTTAGGTACACAGAAAAAAAATCAACGAGCGCGTAAAATTTCCCCTCGTTAAATTCTCTGATGCACCATACAACAATGTTGGCAATCTTTCGTACAACAAGCTAGATTCAGGCGTTATCTGGTGTCAATTTACATGAAATATTCCATTATTTTCTGCCAAATCTAGCATTCCCTTTCCCTTTTACACAAACAAAAATCTGAATTTTCATTATGATATGTAAATATCGGTGCATGCAAAATCGTATTTGCTTCCACATGGAACTGTAACTTGCATGAAATAGTTGTAATAAAGTCGCTCTTTTGTATACAACATTATCCTTAATGAATGAGATGTCCTTGTCCTTCACATGATTCATAATGTTAATTTGTAAGTTTTGGGATGCTCCATTTATTTTTTATTTATATTTTTTTCCATCGAACAGAAATTAACAATACTTTTTGGAGATGTGTATATTTCTATCTTAAGCTAATAAAAGAGATTGAAGTGTAAATAGATTGTGGCTTTTCATTCGTTGTAATATTTTCTTATTATTATCTTCCCTTTTTGTTTTACCTACCGAAAATTAATAACAATCAACAACCGCAAACATCTACTCTATCACATCTTCCAAATCAAATACGAAAATTCTCTAACATTGGCGTTAACTGTAATTTTTTGAAAAACACTTTAAGAAAATTCTATGAACGTATAAGTAGAATTATTGTAATTATAATACTAGGAAAATTTAAAATTAACACTTTGGAGACAGAATTTTTTCTATTATGGTTTGAAACCCCCACCTTCTCTGGGAGAAGGGGGCTCACATACAAATGAAAAAGGATTTTTTGCATAACTCGAGAATTAATCAAGCAATCGAAACTTATTTTGACATGTAAAGGGTTTTGGAGGCAGGATTTTTTTTAAGCTGGTTTGAGACCCTGCCCCCATCTGGAAGGTGGAGGATGGGGCTCACATACAAATGAAACACAAATTTTTGCATATCACGCGAAATAATAAAGCAAATGGCACCAAACTTATCATGTGGGGGCTTTTGGAAGCAGGATTTTTGTTATGATGATTTAAGATCCCTACCCCATCTGGAAGGGAATGAAACACAAATTTCTGAATAATTCGAGTATTAATCAAGCAAATGGAACCAAATTTAGCATGTAAAGGATTTTGAAGACACCTCTGGGGGGGCTCTCATACAAATGAAACAAAAACTTCTGCATAACTCGAGTATTAATCATGCAAACGGAACCAAATTTGTGCGTGTGGAGGTTTAGAATGTAAAAGCCGATGCCGAAGTGCCCTGGCTTTGACCCATTATGCCATCCTATCAGGGGAGGGTATGGATTGACTGAAGATAAACGTTGTCGCGAACTATCCCAACGTTTCCCAATGTCCAATTCAATAATTTTGTAACGTGCTAGTTCGCTGTTACTCCCAGCATTGATAAGACATACGCTCGTGACAAACCTCGAACCAAGGAAACACGTGTTACAAGTTCGCTATAGACAAAACTCATACTTTATTCCGGATTTGTGCACACTATTATTCTGTCCCTAACCTTCACTTCTCTTTCCACGGACGGTCTGCAACCGGACGAGCTTCTTATCTTCTACCCCTACCTTGTCTCTTGTTTTCGCCCTTGTTTTCGCTCTTGTCTCTTATCTTCGGGCCCCTTTCCCGTTCTTTTGTTGGTCCTGCAATTCCTTCTTGGGCCAGTCTCTGCAGGTCTGCAGGTCTCTGCACTCCACTTGGCTTCGCTGCGCCTTTTGGGTGTGTTGACGGACTCGTAGTCTTGACTGACCACAAAGGTAACTCGGTTTCCCAGGATTGACGACGCCCGCAGAATAGCGGGTTGAATCAGGTTGGTGAACGGCGAATGTACACAACCGGCGTTTGACATGGTCGAATCTGTAGAAACAGGTCCGTAAGTTTTCCGGCAAAACCACGAGGTTCTGTGAGCACGATGGAGAATTGGAAATGGTGGTTAGTTGTCTTTTGTTTGTTAGGGTAAGGTCGAGTCTGATTCGGGGTTTTCTTTTGATGAAGTTTCATGATGTCTTCCACTGAAACTTCTCTAAGCTACCGTAGCTTTTTCTTTAGCTTTTAACTGTATTCGTTGGTACGATGGCAGTCTTTCAAGATCACCAGGCTAATGACTGTGTCTTCTGATGACCATTGATCGCTAATCAAAGGTCGTTGTTTCTATGCACTTACGCATCAAATGCATCCTCGCAATGGCCCTGTGTATTAATCGCTTGGACGGTGACATCTGGTGGTGGATTCCCAAGTAACAATTCAAATGCAAATTGGTTTTATTCATGTTTTATGGTAGTTTTATCAAAGCATTATGGAGATCATCTGGTTTTATCAGGGTATTTTCCAAGTTAAGGTGGTTTTAATTGATTAACAGTTCTTAAGAGTGATTAAAGAACACTTGAAGAAACCTCCATAAAACTACATCGTTTATAAGTGTTATTCACCTTATAGTAATTATAAGATAATTGATTCCCCTCTCAAGACATCGTTTCGCAACTTTCATAAAACCTGATAAAAGTTTTGAAAAAGTTTTATGACATTCTTCTTTTAGATGAATGTATCTTGAAAATGCTGCCACAAAACGCTCTTGGAACCATTTGATTTCGAATAAGAGCACATACTCTTGAGAAAGAACATTATGTGAAAAATAAACAAACTGGACAATGGATGCCCATAGGTGAAAGAAATTATGAAATAGTGGATCGTTCAAGCGGAAATTCAATAAAAACCTATCCAATATATTGAATACTCCTTCATCTCAGCCACCAACGACCTTTTTTTTACCATCGCTAGATTCCATTGGAATCGCAGCCTACTGAGACTTACTTATCAGAAGGGTCTATGCGTTATGCGTCCTATTTTTTGAAACGAATCAAATTAAATGGTGCAATGTGTCGCCAGTTGAAAACCGAGAATCATAACTCATGATAATTGATTTTATGCCAGTTGTGCAAGTTAAACCTAACGTCCCAGGTAGTGCGTTATATGGCGCACTACCGTGGAAATACAGCGCACTACATTCTACGTATGGTTTAACGTGCACCACGATAGTAAAATGTAATGTTAATTTTAAATTCTCCCGAGTCGTGCATTTCAGTTCCCAATAGTCTTCACAATATTTATACCCGTTGCAAGTAAAAATTGATATATCATCTGAGCGAAAATCGATTTTTCCCGTATGATTTATACGTTGAATCTAAAGTCGGAAGTGGTGCGCTGCCCTAGTAGCACACTTGTTCCATATTAGTTAGGAGGTAACTTGTTTTGTGATTCAATTAAGTCACAATCAAGTTGCAACAACCATTTTTAACCATTGTGTGCTGCTTGGGTGTAATCGCTCAGTGATCCACTACACAGCGCACTTTTTCCGATGTTAGGATTAGCCATCGACGCAATATTGTTATTTGTTATTCTTTCCAAAGCTATTGTTAGCATGTTCAAGTTAGAGTTTTTTTTTGTTTTTTATCGACTGACGCTGGTGATTAAAAACAATAAATTATAAGCTGTAATTATGACTAAGAACAACAACTATGCATAGGCGCTTTTGATTTGAACGTTTAGCTTTTCTTTGTTTATGACCTTCTTGACACTGATTTTATGGCTATCTTACGAAAGACTTAATTACCTTGGGCAATTAAAACAAGTTTTATTCTAGCGTAACTTATCTTTTTCAAGAATAGAACAAATAAAGATGATTTTATCGCACTCTCAAAATAATATAAATTTTTTTTGCGTTTTATGGTAGCTTTAGATAAATCCATTGAAAAAATGGCGAGCGTGGCTATTCTGGATTCCCTCGGAATGGTAGCCATTTTGTTAAGTATGCAACAAAACTCTCGTTTTTTCAATGCTACGAACAAACAATGCTGTTTAAAATACATTTTGACACATATAAACAACACATGTAAACACAATTCATTCAAGATCTAACAATTTATCAGCCTTGCCACCTAATTGTTGTATTTTCAACTATTTTTTTATTTGTTAAATAAGTCAATGTTCTAGCAATAATTCAGTGGTGCATTAAAATTTTCGAACTTTCGAAAAGACAACACAAAACAGTCTTCCAATATTCTAAAGGTTTATCAGCATGTTCCCGAGCAAATTTGAGTCGCTTCGCTTTGTTGACTTTGCTAATAAAAGGTAGCTTCTTACAAAACCTTCTGCGTAGAGTACTGTCCGAGATCGGTTGTTGAATCACTTTCTTGATCTCCCTTCGGATTTTTCTTAATTTCTCGAATGATTCTCGCATCTGTTCGGGAATCTGTTCTACTTTTCCTTCCCCTTCCTGGGCGATCAGCTACTGAACCATAGGTTTTGTACTTTGCGAAAAGTTTGGTAACCGCTGCTTTGCTGTATCCGTTCTTTTCACCAATCTTGCGATGCGATTCACCTTTCTCGATGTCACGAATAACACATTTTCGGATCTGCAAGGGAATAGTTTTGCTTGCCACCGTATTATCCATGGTTATTTAGATAACTCGCACTGAATCTTTCTGACCGACAACTGAAATCCGTGAGAAGATCAACAACAGGGATGCCATATTCACAGACATGTCTGTAAATTTGCAGACTTTTCATTTTTATTGCAGACTTTTTTAACGACGCAGACATTTAGCAGACATTTCATTTATGTTGCAGACTTTTACAGACATTTGAAATACTTTTTTAATTTCAAATGAACGTATTCTGAACAGTATAGTAGATATGGTAAGAAGTTTTGTTGAAATATTTTAAAACATCGTAGGTATTATTTAAAGTAGAAATCCTTGAAGAAACGGAAGCGGTGGGCTATTTGAAGACACAATGGGCCCGGAGATAAGTATCGTAGCTATAGGCCCTTTCCGAGGGTAATATGGAGTCCCTACTTATGGTAATGTACAATGCGTGTTCAAACCCATGCGAAAAATTACTGTCAAAGCGTTGGTAATATTGGTCCTTTGCCATTAAGTCACAACGAAATTCAAGGTTCACAACAATACAAATCATATTTGAGAAATTGAGAGACTTCCTAAAAACGACAAACTTCTCCTATGGACAGGTAGCAATTTCAAGACAGAACTTCCCCAATAATCAGGAGAGGACTTATCAGAGCTTCAGAAAGAAGTGGAGGGGAGAGGAACAAGAATTCAAGACTTCCCAGAAGTTCAGAAAAACAAACTTCCCCAAATGGCAATTAACCAGGAAGGGCACTTCCTATAATTTCTCAAAAAATTAGGAAAAAAATCCCGCAGGACGATGCTTCATAGAAGTTGAGGAAAGAACTTCTCTCAAGTTCAGGAAATAACTTCCTAGAAGTTCTGGAAGAAACTTCTCGAAAGGTTAGTTTGAACTTCCTAGAAGTGCTTGGCAGCTTTTCCAAAGCTCAAAGGAGAACATTCTGCATTTCAGAATAAGGATTTCTCAAAATTCTTTAGAAAGAAAAAAAATTAAACTTTCCAAGAGCATTGGGGGTACTTCCTTCTAATTTGAGCACGAATTTCCCAATAGTTCCGTATCAAGCATCCCCAAAGTTTGGGAGAAAACTTCCCAAAAGTTCAGAAGAGGACTTCTCAGAAGCTCAGGAAAAAACTTCAAGAACAAATTTAAGGGAATTTTGGAATAAAATTTTCCTCACAGTTGCGGATGGGACCAATCAGAAGTTTAGAAAAACTTCCCCGAATTTCAGGAAAGAGCCTACTATAGAGGGCACTACCTGTAAGAATTTTTCAAAAAAAAATCAGTAAAGAACTTCTCAGAAGTTCACAAGAAGACTTCACAGAAGTTGCGAAGATACCAAAACTTCCCAGGTAACCAATAAGCAGTTCCAAAGCGTCTTTACGGCAGCCTATCAAGCATTTAAGTCGCCTTAAATGCAACATACATGCCACTTTTGGCCCAATATACGGCTGCTATGATAATGCTTCATTAATGTTATTTTGCATTCGAAATGCTAATTACAGGCTAAGGGCATTTAAATAGCATTTGAAATACAGCTGATCAACAAATAGCATTAAAGATGCTGATATAATGCTAATATAATGCTTGTAGCATCTGAAATGCAGATTTAGGGTTGATTTACTGCATATGCTAATTCTTATTGGTTACCTGGGTTTAGTTGGTACTACTCAGAAGTGCTAGAGAGCTCCCTAAAGTTCCAAATCGAACATTCCAACATTTCAGAATGAGAACTTCTCGAAGTTCACGAAATCCCAGAAGTTATGGTAGGTACTTTTGATAAAATCAGGAAGAAACTTGCCAGAAGTATAGAGGGATCTTTCTAGTAATTCAAGTAGGAATTTCTCAGAAATTCACGAACAAACTTTTCCGAAGTTCAGAAGAGATTATTTCGGCAGTTCAGAAAAGAACTTCTCAGAAGTTCAGGATGAAACTTCTAACAACTAAAGATGATTTTTCCAAGAAATTCTGGAGAGTACTTTTTCAAAGACTTTCCTCGTAGTTCAGGATAGGACTTATCAGAACTTTAGAAAGTAACTATGTTCAGGAAAAAATTACCAAATGTTTGTGGAAGGTTGGGTTCTTAAATGCCAATTTCAAAGAAAATAAGGAGTGAATGCCAAGAAGTTCATGAGATATTTTGCCTGAAGTTCAGGAGGAAACTTTCCAGAATAAAGCAAAGAGCCTTGCAAAAGGTCAGGAGAGAGTTTCCCTGAAATTTAAGAGATATTCACTGACTAACCGAAGAAGCAGTCTATACAAAAATCATTCATATGACCATAACGATATTGATGATCATGAGTGATGATAACACCATATTAAAATATGGTACACACCATCAAAGGTTATTGTTGAATAAAAAAAAACTGGAAAGAGCGTTACAGGGGAAAAAAAAACTATAGAAAATTGTGTCATCTATGTGAATGCTTCAAGCTTCAGTGTCACTTTAAAAATATGAAACAACATGATACAGACATAACTTGCTCTCTTATTACGTCTTTTCGTTGAAAGAAGTCTAATTTTCTAAAACAAAATTTACAGACTTTTATAGACATTCCCAGACATTTCAAATTTTTGTCACAGATATTTGATAAAAATATCTGGCATCCCTGATCAACAAACACTTGGAAACGTCAAAAAATTGAATACGAGGGGCGTTTGGATGTAAAAATTACAAACACATCGTATATTTCAATTGGGCACTTTATTATTATTAAAAATTTGTATTATCTAGTGCAAAAATACACATGCATCTTAAAAATAATAATATTATCATCTAAGATGAGTTTTTTAATGACTTCAGAGATGAAGCGTGTTCATGACAAAAGAGGGCACTTTATTTTGGCAGTGACTGTAGCGTGCTTATGAAATAATGTATCACCACTCTGTTCAGCAAGTGTGAGGGAGCTTTAGTATTGAATTACTGAACGGTTTTATGAGGGAATAGCGTTCCTCGTCAATTAGTTTTAAAAGCTTGACTGTTTTATACTTCACCTTCCTGCTAAAAGGAGTTATAAGAACAGCCCAAAGTAAAATAATTAACTATACATCTTTTGCATCATTGAAAGTTGCTTTTCAAAAAAATAGCATGTGTACTGAAATAATAAAACCGTTATGAATTTAAGCAAAGGTTAAAATATAGAAGGAATAGTACTTGGGAAACTCTTGATATCTTCTTTGTTTTTTTTACATTCTGTGGGCGTTAAAAGAATACTTCCCGTAATTTTCTAGAGGAGTTCAAAGTCAATCATATTTCACAAAGGGCGAATTAATATTCTTTGAAATTACCGAAAGGTTTATCTAAATCCCCAAATCAGCCCAATTTACTCCTAACCAGCGTTATTCATCCGAAAACAAAAACACGCCAAAAATGAAAGTAAAATCAGCCTGGTTTTGCGCCATCAGCGAAAGCAAGAGATTTGCATAATGACTCGCTTAAGAGCCGCGAAATGTGACTCCTCATCGACTTTCGTCCACAGTCGCTGGGTTGCTGAGTTTCAAAACAAACCCATATTTGACGGTTGAGCTGGCTCTGATCATCCAATTCAGAACCCAAACAAAAAATGATGCTCCTTCACACGATCGTTCGAAAGTATGCTTTTACGTTCGAGCAGGGGGGTACTAAATAGATTAAGCAAAAAAAAAGGCGAAGTTTAGTCTCACTCTTGTTTTGCAGTGCATGTGCATGTGGAACGGCCGCGGCGCTTTACAAACTTCCCGCCTGTAGTGGCAACAATTTTCTGTTTGTTTTCAGCGAACAACGATCCACCTCAGTCCTCCTCCTGATGGGTAATTACAGTCGGTCGGTAATTACACCTCAGTGCCTCAAGGGTGCGGGTGCTGGTGGCAGTCGGAATCCAACTTCACTTTCTTTCTTCGACCGTATTTCCTGGTGTCGTCGTCTCCATTGGCGACGACGGTGCAAGTTGCAAAAAAAAAAACGGAAACCAAGCAGGCGTTTCTCTGGGGGGGGGGGTGAAATTTCACTCCAGTTTGGTTTTCACAACAATGAGAAAAAGACAAATTACGCGCTCCGAATTCTGACAACGGGTTACGCAAAATGCAAAGTTAAGGTAATTGCCATTATCATCACGTATAAAACAAACACCGATTGCGAAGGAGAGTTAAGCAACGCAGTACATGACCCCCGGGACAAAACCCGGCCTTAAAACTGTCGAGCAATTATGAACAATGCCTCCGAGGCACGCTTGTTCGCACATATTTAAGTAATTCTCATCTCTGCCGGCGAGCTGCTTTAAATATTTCGTCACTCTTCGCCATCGTACGGTTTCACAGGTGCCATAATAAGTCAAATTAAAATGCATAAATGCACAATTACAACCACCGAAATGAATTTACACAAAAAAAAAATGCATTCCACACGCTCGCTTCGGTCACCACGTCAGACCCCCCCGTCATTGAGGCAGAAATTGGGTTACAATATATTACCGTAATTACCGGTCTTTAAGCGGTTTTTTTTTTACTTCGAAAAGTTGTATGTCATTCGAACAAACGTCTAATCATGAAATCTTCTCTCTTTCTCTCCCCCCGCACGTGCAGAACTACAAGGAGAAGGACGCCGGCAAGGTGGTGGTCTACACGACCAGCATGGGCATCGTCCGGGAAACGTACACCAAGTGTGCCAACGTGAAGCAGATTCTGCGGACGCTGTTGGTCAAGTTCGAGGAGCGGGACGTATTCATGAGCAGCGATTACCAGCAGGAGATCAAAGACCGTATGCAGAGCGAAGCGATCCAGGTGCCGCAGGTGTTCGTCGACGGGCAGCATGTGGGGGTGAGTACGGGGTTGGGGTTAGACCACCGGGGAAAATTCGCTCAGATTGCCTTCGTTGGTGGGTGGAGCTCTTTAGATTAATTTTCGATGCATGACTTATAAAGCTGATATCTGAGGATCATAGCAGGTCCTGCTTTGAAAGTGACTTGTCCTGCGTTATGAATTAAGGAATCTCCTCTTGTAATGCATCGGTTTATTGCCAAGCTTAGTAGGCCAATTTTCTGATATTCTTCGACGTTAGGATCGATTGTGATATAAACTGCATCCGATAGTTGTATGTGTGAATGTGTATGCGTCGTTATTAAATCTAACCTGTGATGAACAACTAACATAGACTGAGCTAAAGGGTGAGTCGGTGATTATTGTGACACTCTAGATTGATTGGTATACCGCCTATAGTAATCGAAATGAAACTTAATATTTGGCCAGTAGCATGCTGTTTTTTTGCCATTTAAAAAAAAAATTTGTCTTTCGTCAAATTTGTATCATTTAATAAGAAAAAAAAATCCATTCCTATGAAATTCCAAAGCATCGTTCATAAGTTGAACCTTATGAAATTCATGAGACTTTTTTGTCGAGTGTAGTGTTCCTCACGTTTTTCTAAGCGGAATCAATCAAAATTTCAAGGTATGCTAAGCCGTTCTGCAATAAGAGCATTTTGAAACAAAGAAGTCCTTATTTATAAGTGTGTATGGGAGACAGAGTTGCCAATTTTTTTTTTCTGTATCACAGAAATACAACTGCATTTTTAATAAAATCATTTGATTTGAAAAATTTTAATTAAATCGTTTTCCTCAAACCGTCATTATCTGTTATTTGTATATTTAAATCAGAAAATAACTCTGAGCCCGACATACAATATTTTTGAGCAAAAAGTTTTTGTTGACTATTATTTCATTTTGTCAAAGTCCTTACTATCTTCTTTCTTTATATCCGGACCATTTATGTCTAAATCCAATTTGTTTGATGTGTTTTAAAGTAGCTCAGTAGCTTCAGCTTTTCTCCTTTAAAACACTACCGTGAGTGTTGTTTGTTCGTATCGGCTGTTTACGCTCCCTAGTCGGTAGTCAGTTTTGTTTTTGCTCTGACTACCGATCTGTATACAGTATTATATAAATGCAAAACACTGTAATTTTTCTCCACTGCACTGCCCAGAGAAACACATTCAGCAACTCGCTGAATGCTCACCACTCGAATGACCAATACTTTCAATGTGTCCATAGAAGTTTCAAAAAGGTCTCAGAACTGTAAAAATCATCCAAGAACAGACAAAAACTTCCAGAGCACTCCCAAAAGTTTCACAAAACTTCTAAAAAAAAGCAAATAGAGCTATCGAAAAAATTCCCAGAACTGCTGAAAAGTTCCCAAAACTACCAAAAAAATCTCAGAATTTAACAAAAACCCTCGGATGATGCAACAAGTTATCAGAAAATTCCAAGAAAATTTAAAAACTACTCTGTATTCTGACCTTTCAGAATCTCTCAGGTCTCTCAAAAAAACAGAAACATCCAAACAGTTCCCAGAAGAAACAAAAAGTACTCAGAACTATCGAAGCATATTCCCAACGATGCCAAATAGTTCCCAGAACTACCAAAAAGTCCTTAAATCATTCAAAAAGATTCGAGAATTTTCCTAAACATTCAACTTCGAAAGCAATTCCAATAACTTCTCAAAACTTCCAAAAATATACCAGAGCTTTCGAATTATTCTCAGGTTTTGCCAATTCCAAAACAACCAAAAAATCCCTGAATTTCTAGAAAGTACTCTGTTCATTCAAAAAGTTCTCAGAACTGCAAAAAAAAATCAGGAACAGTCAAAAAGTTCTGGAAATTCCATGGACAAATAAAAAACTCTCAGCACTATCGAAAAAAAACAAAACTTCCAGAAAGTTCTCAGAATTCCTCAAATGTTCCCCGAATTTCTAAAACGTACCCAAAATTTACTGAAGTGCCCAAAATTTCCGGAAATTTCTCAGAACTTCTCAAAAACTACCAGAACTTTAAATTATTTCTCGGAAATTCCAAAACAATCATAGATTTACAGAAAAGTACTCTAGCCTTTCAAAACATTCTCAGAACTACAAAAAAAATCTAGAACTTCCAAAAACTACAAAAACTTAAACAAATATCTGTTGATCACAAATCATATATCAAAACAAATACAAAGCACTCCAAAACATTCTCATAAATAAGTAAAGAAATGTTATCAGAGCTTCCAACATTTTTCCAGAACTGCCAAAAAGTTGCAAGAAAACCAAACTATTCTAGGTCTTCCCAAAAGTACTCTGATCGTCCAAAAAATTCTCAGAATTAGCGGAAAAAATCAAGAGCATCGAATCACTCCTCAGAACTTCAAGAAAAGAACTACAGCTTTCAAGATCTGAGATACTCAGGACTTCCAAAATGTTGCTATTAAAAGCAAAAATTCTAAGAACTGCCAAAAAATCTAGTAGTAGTACTTCGATCATTCAAAAAAATCTCAGAATCTATCGAAAAGTTCCCAAAGCCATCAAACAATCTCCAGATATTTCCTAAAAATTGTCAGAACTTCCTAAAGTAGCCGAACTGTAAAAAATGACTTAGATCACAAATTACAGTTTTTAGCATATAAAGCTTTCAAAATACTTCCAAAAACATCTCATAAAATATAAAACTTACTAGAACTTTCCAAGATGTTCTCAGCAACCGAAAAATGACAGAAACTTATAAAAAATTCAAAAATTCTCAAAACAACCAAAACATCCTCGAACTTTTAAAGGGATTCCAGAGTTTCGAAAAGTACTAGAACTTCAAAGAATTACGTAGACATTTCAATAAATGGTCAGCCTACCAAAAAGTTCAATAAACATACAAAAACTTTATGAGATGTTGTCAAACCTTCCTCAAAGTTGCCAGAATAATGAAAATTACTAAAATATCTAAAAAGTACTCTGATCATCTGAGATGTTTAATTCCAAAGACTTCCCAGAACTTCAAAAAGTTGCCAGAGCATCCAAGATGATCTCAAATGCAAGAAAAAGCTAAGTTTTTACAACTTCTAAATAGGACTGCAGAACAATCAGAACTTTCAAGAACTTCCCAGAATATCGAGAATTTTCCAGAAAAAATACAAAGAATCCCAAAAACTTCCAATCAATTTGACTTTCAAAGTGTTTTTAAAACTTTTTAAAGGTACCAGAACTTAATATTTGTTCTTAAACACTGCAAAAAAATATTACCAGAACAATCAAAAACTCTCAGAACATCAAAAAACCATTTCGATCTTTTAAAAAGAGCTTTGAACGAAAAATGCCAAGTCATTTCCTAAAGAACATCCAAAAAGTTTCGAGAACTTTCGAAAAGACTCTTCTCAAAATAATGCAGAAGCTAACAAAAAAGATTCCAGAAGTTCCTTAATGTTCTACCTGAATTTGATGTTAAGGAAGCATGCATTCTTTTGATAATTTGATGTTATGATCAAACGATGTTTTTTTATGTTACAATTAAACGATGTATGTAACTTTAAAATTTGTATTCGTTACTATGGCAAAATTTCTCAAAAATTTATACTAATCAAATTGCTGCGATGCGTGGGGAAAACAAAATAATTTTCGATAGCAAATTAGTCCTTTTAATATTATTAAGTTCTAAGTTGGCTTGAAGGAAAAAATGCGTCGTACTGTTTGGAAATTCCTAAGCGACTGTTGATATTTAGTTTTGGTGTTTTAAGTTATGAAATCTAGGAAATACCGAAGGTGGAAAACCTGAAGGACATTTACAAAGCGCCCCTTAATTATACTTCATTGTTCAGAGATAGCGCCTACAGGTATGGAAACCACAATGCCTGGAGTGAAATCGTTGCGACAATAGTATATATTCAAATTTTAGTATCCATTTAAACCAATAGTCAGGGATGCTATTGGAACCACTCACAAAGTGTGATAACGGACATATCATAGGAAAATCATACTCTTCCATTGAAAGTCAATTTGAACGGATTTAAACCAATCACATGGAATCAATCACAAAATGTGATGGTTGTTTACTTTATTGAGAAAACACTTTTTTTCTGAATTAAACGTTAAAGCCGATTTGAACCAATTGAAACGAACCTATAACATATAACAAAAACTGCATTTGTTCAGATGTATGTCTCTTGGGGGAGGAGTCTCCACTACCATCTATTGTAGCAAGGTAACTTTCCATAGCAGTGGAATAATCTGAAAAACGATTTGATCTGGATTCTACTGTTGTTTGTGATCTTCAAGCTCCTGTATGAAGGGCCAAAAACGTTTAGGCGGGCCCGTTATCAGAGACACTTACGCGAAACACGCGAATAACGGGAAGAGAATCTCCTTCCAAAAGCAAGTTCACAATAGGGAAGAGGCAGTCCCATGCTCCCTATCCAAATCGTTTCACTTGGGTGCCCTGATGGTCCCTCCCTTTTCCCGTTGTATATTATGTCGATATGATGATATTCAGTATATTTTGTAATGGTCAATGATGGCCATTGATCATTTGATTGCTTACCTTGTGTCTGAAAGTAAAATTGGTTAGGGTTTATACCGTTCTTTATTGCTCTGTGTTGTCTCGATGTTACTGCATTTGAAGAGTTGACTTTAGGAAGACGATAAGATATTGCTCGTGGTCATAGAATAGGGAAGAGAATAGAAAGGAAAAGGGATTAGTGATTGGTAACACGCTATGCGCATGTTAGATTTTCATGGTGATATTCTCACAACGGCCGTTCAGAATGGTTCGACGGATGCACATGAGAGATCATTCCCGTTGAGTTTTTGCTCGTTTACTCAATTCCATCATGTTTGGTTATAGAATACAATAAACGTTTTACAACGTGCTTCATTTGGGAATAAGAGGGCAATGATCCCCCATCGCATCTTTAAGTGATCATTAGGGAAGGTTCATTAATTATGTCACGCAGTAGGAGGAGGGGATTTGAAAAAAACGTGACGATCCATACAAAAAATTTGAAGGTCCATACAAAAAACGTCTCAAGGGGGGGAGGGGGGGGTCATAAAAAGTCAATTTTTGCGTGACGTAATTAATGAACGTTCCTTACAAGCTGTCCATTTGGTTCAGGCACTTCTGAAAGTTGATGGGGCAGCCGATTCACACATGAAATCTGCCGCGACCGACTCGACAGAACGCGCCCATACCCCTTTCAGGGCAGGGCGAACCATCATAAAACTTTCTCCGGCCAAAACCCCTGCATACAAATTTTCATATTAATAGGGATTATTGTAATGAGTGGTTTAAATTTGTGTTTTATTTGAATGAGACCCCCCCCCCTCCTACCGGTACCAGAAGGAGAAGTCTCATACTTCCATAGAAACATTTCTCGTTTTCAAACACTTCCACATGCTCAATTTAGTTCCATTTGCTTGACTAGACTCGAGTGATGCAAAAATGTCTGTTTCATTTGTATAAAAGCCATCCCTTTCTGATACGAGAGGGGTCTCCAAACCGACTATAGAAACATTTTTCCCCTCCATAAACCCCCACATGCAAATTTGATTCTATTTGCTTCACTAGTTCTTAAGTTATGCAGAAATTTGTATAAAATTTGTATGGGAGCCCACATTTCCTGAAGAGGAGGAGTCTTAAACCATCATAAGAATCTTTCCCTGCCCCAAAAACGCCTACATACAAATTTTCACGCCGATCGGTTCGGTAGCTTCCGAGTTTATAATGGTACGACAGACAGACAGACAAACAGAAATTCATCTTTATATACATACCTAAATAGATTTTGGTCTAGTAAATAGTGAATAACGGCAAACTTTGCTAGTATCACACCTGATATCAGTGCCTTTATATAAACGTACTACGACCTGGCAGGCAAATAAGTGTTCAGAATATGTGATACTTTTACTACTGGTCGAATTCGTCGTCTCCTATTCAGGCCTGAAAGCCGCAAACTGAACTCAATATGGGAGTTCACTTTGTTCAGTCACATGGGAAATACAACTCAGTTTCGTAAAAAGTGGAGTTACTCAGTCTATGTGTGACTCCACTTCTTACCAAACTAAGTCGTTTTTTTTCATGCGACCGAGCGGCGGACTCTCACATTGGAGGTCAGTTTGGTACGTACAGCTTGAGATTAAGCTCTCTTTTACCCCCTTTACAAGCAAGTTTGACCTTCGGAAGGGAACGACCATCACAGAAGTCATAAACATCACAGTTTTAGCAAACGTAAAAGAGAACAGGGTGACGTTTTCAGCGCATTGAATACTGAATCTCCATGTAAGAGACACTATTCCAAAGACAGGATCTGTTTTGCAATAGTAAATCGCTTTTATTAAAATTACCATTCCAAAAATTCCTCCTCCGAATTTCATTGATCGAATAGAGGTTTTGCAAAGATGTCAGAGTCCAGAAAGTTGACAACAATAGAAAAATGATAATATAACCCACTTATTATTCATCGATGCCGCAATGTTGCTTTGAATTCCATTTAATAATACCAGAAATCAATAGTTTTCCCATTCGATCACGCACATAAAAGTTAATATGTTAATAATAATTCATAACTACGTCAGTCCAATTAGACATCTATTCGCATTTTACGACTTTCATTTCAATGATTCCGAATGCAATACGAAAAAAAAACCAAAGACTATCGAATGAAAATCAGCTCTTTTAACCGGTGCAGCCATCCTTCGATAACTGGTCCCGGGATCAACGACTCGAAAAGGTAGCATAGCTAAATTCACCACCAATAAAACACTTAAAAAGCTCAAAGCTCGCGCGTCTGATGTGCCTGAACCAAGTGCCGCGCCGCAGTCAGTGACGATAAAACCAGTTTACGCACTTGAGATCACATACAATCAACGAAGGAAATCTCCTAACGAGCGTATTATCTTAATTGTCATTAAGGTGGTTTGTTTTTCTTTTGCTATCTAACTCGCAATACAAACATTTTTCCAACTGGTTTTCCACACACCCAAAACGGGAGCGTTTCCATCGTTTGAAATCGCGTCTCTCGGCGAGAAGGTCGGGTTTGGCTGATTACAAAATTTACAAGAAAATAAAACACCTTCTTCGAGTGCTCAAGTTGGCGACCGCCTTTCGTCTAACAACAACAACAACAACTATTGTCGCCTTTAACGAATTGGTCCGTGTCCAGTTATTTCAGCGACCGTGCAGATCGAAATCACAATCACCTGTTAAAAAAAAGTATGCGAAAAAAAAACAGTCAGGAAAATACAATCAAACAAAAAATAAGAAGATGATGAACAGTAAAGGGGATTTACTGCGGCAGTCAGTCGGTGGCGACGCGCAATCCGTTATCTACGCTCTAGTTGCTGGGCCCCTTCGCGCTGCTGATGCGGTGTGGTAGATCAAATTATTGCCTTCGGGTCTTTCGGTTGAATGGCTGCTTGAGGCTGCTGCTGCTTGGAAAACGTTTCCTCGGACTCTGATGCAATTAACGATTGCATTGTATCACACCTTCAGGCGTCTCTTTTGCTGGAGAGACTCGAGACGGACCGGCGGTGACAAAAGTCGTTGCCCTCTTACGACGGTTTTCCGATGAATCTTCGATTGATTGTCGGAGATATTGGAGATGACCCGAGGCGAAGCAACCGGCGGTGACAATCCCTTTCAAAGTGGGTAGGTGAGAATGTTCGGCTTGAGAGTTGGAGAATTCGGAATTCGAAGGTTGACCAGTTTGTCAATGCCTACTATGCTCGTACAGATATGTTGCAATGATCGCGCGCCGTTCATATCCGATGGGTCTTGAGGCAAGTGGGGGGAGAGCGGGAGGAAATGACTTGATTGCATGCGGCTCGTTGGGGCACATTAGTCACACAACATCTATCAGCGTGGCTGAGACGTCAATCTTGCATCCGCAGGTGCACGGTGGCAGGGGTTTCCTCGTAAGGTGTATAATTGACAAACTCGGCAAGAATGGAACATAGAGTCATCAAACGAAAATTGGAACTCAGACCACGAGGTCAGGCAAGTCATCGCTGATGAACTGTTTGAATTCTTGAGATGGATGGCTTCGAAGAAACGGCTTTCCTGAACACTTGAAGCGTTTCGTTGAAATGCATATCACAGTAGCGCTAAAGGTTGTGCACATGCAAATGATTAACAGCAAATAGCTAATACTTTTTCGTCCTTTGGGTACAATGTTTGAGACTTTAGGTAATTTTCATTCTGTATGTATTGTAACGTGTAATATATGATTAGTAACGGAATTTTGTACGCGCATTTCGAATATCCAAATTTTCGCATGGTACCGTAGCAACTTATAAAACAAACAACTTATAAAACCGCTCTGTTTCCGTGCTCTCGCCTGGATGGATGGCTGAAAATTCTTCTTCACTTTGTATTTTTATAACTCCGATGCACAATCAGTTCATCTGTCTAGCTTAGAATGGCGAATCAAGCGATTTGGTGATTTAGTCACATCGATCTCTAATCAGATCAACTAGCTTTAAAATGCTGCACTTTGACTCACCACTTATGTTCTTCTCCGATCTGTTGCTGTAAGCCGTGAGAAGCAGTCAGAAGCCGTTCCACAAGTGATCAATACTCTTCAGCTCCTCTACGGACGTCCAGAACTACTGATCGGCGCGTTGCTAGATAAGGTGCGGTCGACTTCAGCACCGAAGGCGGAACGTCTCGAAACCCTCATCGAATTTGGAATGGCGGTGCAAAGCTTGTGTGATCACCTAGAAGCAGCGAGACAGCAGTCGCATCTGACGAATCCGTGTTTGTTAATGGAGCTGGTGGAAAAGTTGCCCGCACATGTGAAGATGGAGTGGGCAAATTTCATGCAGCGGTATTCGGAAGTGAATCTGAAGACCTTCGGAGAATTCATGAACGGCGTTGTGATTTCAGCAAGCAAAGTGACCCAGTACACCGGAGGATTCGGAAAAGGTGCGGATAGGATGAAGGTGAAAAACAAGGGGACAATTAACAGACACGTAGGTAAGCATGAGCTGCCGAAAGAGGTAGATAAGCTGTGTAGTGTTTGTAAAGGGAAAGGACATCGTGTTCGGGACTGTGATAGCTTCAAAGCGCTCTCCGTCGATAATCGTTGGAAGACAGCGCAAACTAATGAACTTTGTCGCAGCTGCTTAAATGCGCACGGCAGAAGGAGTTGTCGCAATGCTACCCAGTGTGGAATCAATGGATGCACGTTTCGCCATCACCCGCTACTGCATTCGAATCGCAGTAATCAACCGAACTGTGGACCAAAAACGCCGAACATGGACTCTGCTGGAAATCATGCGCATCGAATGCCGAATCAATCGCTACTATTTCGTATTATTCCCGTTACGCTTTACGGGCCAAAGCAAACGGTCAAAGCATTCGCCTTTCTGGATGATGGGTCATCCCTCACGCTCGTGGAAGAGGAGCTCGCGAACAAGATCGGTGTCAGCGGAAAATCAGCACCACTGTACCTAACCTGGACGGGCAATGTGTCTAGAATCGAAGCAGACTCGAAACAGCTACAGCTCGAGGTATCAGGACTTAACGATGGAAAGCATCACACGCTAGACGATGTTCGTACCGTAAAGAAACTCGCTCTGCCTGGACAGACACTGCGAATCAACAACTTTACGGACAAATTCAAGCACCTCAGAGGCCTACCAATTTCCGGCTACGAAAACGCAGTCCCTCAGTTGCTGATAGGTGTTAATAATGTTCGATTTACCATTCCATTGAAGGTGAGACTCGTCTTGGCTGGTGCGTATACGGGTGTAGTGGCTCTCCCTTGTCACATACCCTCAATTTCCACGCTTGTGATTGCGACCATGACCGTGTCTTGCATGAATTGGTGAAAGATTATTTCTTCCTCGAGGATGTCAGTACCAAACCGGTATCTGAATTGCTCTCTGCTGAAGATAGAATAGCCCATCAAATTCTTGAGAAGACCACTGTACGCGTTGGCGATCGATTTGAGACCGGATTGTTGTGGAAGTACGATGTAATTGAACTTCCGAATAGCTACGGAATGGCTTTACGAAGACTGGAATGCCTGGAGCGTCGGATGGAGAGAAATCCGTTGTTGAAGGAAAATATTCACCGGCAGATAAGAGAATACGAGCTGAAGGGCTACGCACACCGAGCCAGAAAGGACGAACTGAAGGCAGCGAATCCCAAACGGGTCCAGAAACCAGAGAAGATACGTCTCATCTGGGATGCCGCCGCAACAGTCAACGGGATTTCTCTAAATTCAATGCTTCTCAAAGGTCCAGATCAACTTACGTCGTTACCCGCCGTGTTGTCAAGATTTCGTCAGTACGCAGTGGCAGCCACCGCCGACATTAAGGAAATGTTCCATCAAATTTTGATAAGTGGAACGGATCGACATTCGCTGTATTTCCTGTTTCGCAAGGATCCGACAGCTCTACCGGAGGTCTACGTCATGGATGTGGCCACATTCGGAGCTACCTGCTCCCCAACATCGGCGCAGTATGTAAAAAATAGAAACGCCACAGAATTCACCGGCGATTTTCCGAGAGCCGTAGAAGGAATCATATCTTATCACTACGTCGACGATTACCTAGACAGTTTCGGCACGGAAGCAGAAGCAGCTGAGATAGCGGAGCAAGTAAAGCTGATCCATAGCAGAGGAGGTTGCCAGTTGCGAAAATGGCAATCGAATAGTAGATACGTGGAACAGCGCTTGGGAACAGCGATGATACGGATGCTAGCAGCCGACACCTATTTCTGGACAAAAACACGGCATACGGACGAGTGCTTGGCATGCTATGGCTGACGGATGAAGACGCTCTAAGCTATTGCGCCCAACTCAAAAACGATGTACAGAAATTCGTGTACAGTGGTTACAGTGGTTACAGTGGTACAGAGGAGCCTGGTTTCAAGGACCATCATTTCTACAGAAGCCCGAGGAAGAGTGGCTGAACCAGAAAATGCCCCAAAAGAACGTCGAGGAAGAGTTACGAGTCTGTAACGTTCACGCCGAAACTGCAGTACCCTTATCAGTAGTGGATTGCGAACGTTTCTCCAAATGGGAACGCCTACATCGAGCAACGGCATATGTGCATCGGTACGTGGGTAATCTAAAGCGGAAGATTTACGGTGAAGAGAAGAATACTCATTACCTCACTCAAAAGGAGCTACGACAGGCAGAAACCACCTTGATTCGGATGGCACAATGGCAGGCTTATCCTGGAGAACTAGCGATGCTGTCAAGCAACCAAAATTCATCGTGCATACCGAAGGAAGACCTGAGCAAGCACTGTGCATTAGGCTGATGCAAAATTTGAAATATTTGCTCCCCTAAGCTTAATCGACGACAATTTGGGTCCTGATAGTCCCCAAAAAATTTTAACACATTTGGTTTTAATTTGGCTTTGCACACGCTATTCAAAGTTTGTATGGGAATTAGTATGAAGAAGCTCAAACTTACATTGCCAGATCCCTAACATCTTGATATTATGTCCTTAAACCAAATCTTATATACATTCATATATTGTAAGTTGTAAACTATCAAAATGCCCAAGATACCTGACATGTAAATTTTATACAAAAATAGTTATTCAATAAAACATAAAATACACACTTTAGGTATGATGTTTTATTCTTATTTTTGTTTTCTTATTATTTATATGTTTTTTATATTTTATATTCATATGTTTTATGTATTTTATTTTATTTATATTATTGTATATATTTAGATATATTATTAGATATTTTATATTTATATATTTTATATACATTACATATTTTTAATTCTTATTATTATATTTGATGAATAACTATTTTTGTATAAAATTTACATGTCAGGTATCTTTGGCATTTTGATAGTTGACAACTTACACTATATGAATGTATATAAGGTTTGGTTTAAGGACATAATATCAAGATGTTAGGGATCTGGAAATGTAAGTTTGAGATTCTTCATACTAATTCCCATACAAACTTTGAATAGCGTGTGCAAAGCCAAATTAAAACCAAATGTGTTAAAATTTTTTGGGGACTATCAGGACCCAGATTGGCGTCGATTAAGCTTAAGGGAGCAAATATTTCGAATTTTGCATCACCCTACTGTGCATTGTATCAACTGACGCCGTTTGTTGACGATTTCGGAGTTTTAAGAGTGGACGGGCTAATACAAGCAGCTGAAAAAGTGGATAATGACGCAAAATTTCCAGCGATCCTTCCCAGATATCATCGAGTGACGCTTCTGATCGTGGACGCCTTTCATCGAAAGTTTCTGCACGCCAACTCGGAAACCGTAGTAAATGAAATACGGCAGCGGTATCATGTGTCTCGACTCAGAACAGTTGTTCGGAGAATCGTCAATGGGTGTACCATTTGCAAAGTACGCAAAGCTGTTCCTCAAGTAAGACCAAAGATGGCTTCACTTCCTCCCGCCCGCCAAACTTCTTTTGCCAGACCATTTACCTATGTTGGCCTGGATTTGTTTGGACCCTTGTTGGTGAAGGTGGGCCGCAGCACCGCAAAAAGGTGGATAGCGCTGTTTACTTGTCTCACTGTTCGAGCAGTGCACTGCGAGGTGGTGTACAGTTTGTCAACGGATTCTTGCATTAAGAGCATTCGTCGCTTCGTGGGTCGTCGTGGGGCTCAAGCCGAAATCCACACGGATAACGGCACAAATTTCCATGACGCGGAGCGGGTGCTGATGAGACAGATTCAGCTAGGTCTTGCCGCAATCCTGACTAATACAACAAAAAGATGGCTCTTCATTCCTCCCTCGTCGCCCCACATGGGGGATGCATGGGAACGTATGGTACGTTCCGTCAAACAGGCGATGATGGGTGCCTACAACAATGACCGGAAGCTTGACGACCAATCCCTGAACACGTTGGTAATCGAAGCAGAGTCGATCGTCCACAGTCGCCCACTCAGTTACCTGCCTCTGGACGCGGAGGAAAGCGAAGCACTGACTCCAAACCATTTCCTGCCACGAAGCTCGAGTGGCGTTCGACAACCAGTGGCAGAGCCGATCGATAGCTCGTTAGCTATGAAGAACTCCTGGAACATGATCAACCATCAACTTGACTGTTTTTGGAGGCGATGGATTCGGGAGATGCTGCCATCCCTAACCCGGCGAACGAAATGGTTCGGGGAAGTGAAGGCAATCGCTACCGGTGACCTGGTGCTGATTGCGGAGGACGACAAGAGGAATAGTTGGATTAGAGGACGGGTGATTGAGGTTGTACCTGGGGGTGACGGAAGAATCCGTCAGGCTGTCGTGAGAACAGCGAGGGGATTGTTGCGTAGGCCCGTCGCAAAACTGGCTATCCTGGACGTAGATGGTGGTAAAACTGGGACCGGTGGCCAGTGTTACGGGGGGGATGATGTTGCCGCTGGGCGCACTGACGCAGGATAGCGTTCCGCAGTGTTACCCGATTGCACTACGGCGACGGCTGTCAACGGTGTAAGCGATAGATGACAAAGGATAGTACAGGGAATGAGTGGAAAAAAAACCATTGTTTTCGAAGATAACAGAGTGGTTAGTTTTCTGATTGTTGAACTTAGAAGTTGGACCTTAAATTAGTGCTTTCTATATTTAGCTTAATGTGAATTTGATCGAATCATTAAAAATATCCACAAACACAGTAAGTTGTTCACTTAAAATCTAGTTAGAATGTTAGAACCAATTGAAAACCTTAAATTTTATTACAGTTAAACACAAAGACAGACTAAAACAACAAAGCAGGGCATTCATATAAAGAACACCGAAAGTGTAAGTGAACAAAGACAGAATTTAATAATAAAATGTTTAACAAATTACATTTGCAGTTTAAAGCTGCACTTAACCACTATTTGTTTTTTTTTTTGTGAGCTGCTGAGAACCCGGTGTTAATTGTTTCGCCCCCGCAACACCGATCACTTTGATCGGCTGAGATGGACAGCGTAAACTATTTGGGTGAGGTTTTCTCTACTTACCAATCAGGCCAAGGCCGAGGTCGGATCGTTATCGCGAATCGTTTTAAGTGAGCTCTAGTCCGACATTCTTACGACATGCCCAGCCCATCGTAGTCGACCGATTTTAGCGGTGTGTACGATAGGAGGTACTCCCAGCAATTCCGTAGCAACTCCCACCGTAGATCGTGCGCAACATCTTCCATTTGAAGACGCCTAGGGCAAGTTGGTCCTCCACGAACAAAGTTCAGAGGACTACCGGTCTAATTAATGTATTGTAAATAGTCAACTTTGTAGTTTGACGAACTTTGTTTGATTTTAGCCTCCTTCGGAGTCCAAACTAGGTACGATTCCCAGGTATAATTCGCCATTGTATCTCTATACTGGTGTTATTATCAGCGGAAGGAAATTCGTCTACCATCTCGACTTAATCACCATCAATCAGAACTCTATAACGCTTGCATTAACAAAATGGAACACTTTCGGATGGATGAAAAAAAAACGATAAAAGATATCAAAACAAAACATATTTTCATTGATTCCTGTATTAATTCATGATTATTTGAAAATCACTCCACCTCCCAGACAACCACAAGTCGTATAACAGTGTTCAAATAGTATCGTATATTCCTATATTTTTAGTCAAAATCGCAATTAATTGTGGCGTTCATCGTATTATGTTTAAGTTAAATCGTAAATTTTCGACTTATACACGATGTGTCATTTATTCATCGTACTGCGTCACAAACTAAATCGGATATACATCGCTAACCTTTTTAAATCGAATTTTTTATTACATATTAAATCGCATACGATATCAAATCAACTCGTTTAAGAGAACAATGGAATATGCACGTATATGGCCTCCACTTTTGCACGTATAAGCCATATTTTTGTATTCTGTACGATTTGTTTACTTACATATAGGTTTGAATATCATAAAAACAACTTTCAATATACGTGCATTTTGGTTGTCTGGGTACCTGTCAGGTGGCCTAACGACAAAAAAAAACGGCTTTGACATCCCATTCTCATTAATTGTCAACCACAATAGGACCTTTTTTGGAAGCTTCATGTGGGAGGTATAGCTTACTTGATTCTTCATCAACTTCCTAAAGGATGAGCCCCTGCCAGTCATTTCCATCGATTGCCAAGTTCGTCTCTTTGTCCATGATCACAACCACGTTGGACTTCGCAGGGAAGACATCCTTGACGAGCATCTTCTGCCGCTGCTTTTGAGTGGCCGCTTGGGTTTCCGTCAAGGCGGCATGTTGACCAAATACTTTTTCACTGTCTGGCCGGTTGCATCGGCCTCCTGTCCTTACCTATGCCCTAGTAGCACACTTGTTGCAAACCAGTAAAAGTTGCTTCAATGCGACTCAATTAGGTCACAATCAAGCGATTGCAACTAATTATGATGGTTTGGTGTTGCTTGGGTGGTCTTCCGCATCAGCGATTGATACTTTTTATATACATTCCCTTACCTACACTTGACCATGGTAACGGAAAATCTGCAACCATACTCCTAAAGAACTCTTGGAGCTCTTAAACAATCTGAGAAGCCACTGTGCTTACAGCGTTCAGGGTACAAATGTCCCAAGATGTACATCCTATGAACAAAGTTGTCTGGGGTTGTGTCTTAACCGCTTACAGTCATTATACCGTTTCTCGCACCGTCGAAGCGAGAACATGCGAAGCACACATGTTCTGCGCTTTCCTCTGCATAAGCGGACTCGGCGTACTTCTGCAGATACTATCCAAATAAACCATGTCCTGACAGGATCTGTGTAAAGTGGAAGTTTACTGCACAGTGTCGCCGTCCAATCCATCTAAACAGCTGCGAAATTAGTCGATGGGTCAACCGTCCATTGGTAGAGCTACCTAAGTAGCTCTTTGTACTTCGAGCGGTGTCCCACGCCGGACAGGATGCCACTGGCCTGGAGCTTTCGCTTGCTCCTTTGCACCGCTGAGATATTCGATGTTATGCGGGATAATGCCGATATAGCCATGGAGTCCTTCTTACAGGCGCAATTGACGTGGCTGATAAAGGACAGCTTGTCGTCGATCATAACCCTCATTTTTCTATTGTTGTCCACAGTAACCTCTGTTTTGTGATAGGCTAGCTTCAATTTTCTGGAGCTCATCCTTATCTCCACGATGCCAATTGAGTGTGTAGCATTTAACTCCACCTCTTCTTTGGATTCATCATAGACCTCTATGGTGATTCATCAGAAGCCGACAATCTTCACCCTATTCGGCAACGTAAGTCGCAACTTCGTCATTCGTATTCCAGAGCACCTGGCCCAGGATTGTGGAACTCCTGCGGTGACTTGGATACGTTCCTGACTCGCTTCTGTGTTATAAATAAGTACCCCAGTCTGGAAAGAATTTCCCAGAATCCTGTACAGACTCAGGAATCCGCAGTCGTTGGAGCGAGTTGGCGATAGCCTTCCAACTGTTGCTATTGAACGCGTTTCTCACGTCACCACTGCACAGTAGCAGGGTCTCCGTCTCTTGCGCTGGATTGCCATCTCTGCCGTCTTGATGACGGAAAATATGGCAATCCAGTGTTGACGTGTCCTTACGGAAGCCCAACTGATTGTTTGACAAGCCCCCTGTACCCTCCGAGTAGTTCAACAGCCTGTTGAAGTTTACCCTGTCAAGCATCTGACCCACCGTGTCCAACAAGCATATCTGTCGATACGCCGATGGATTACCTGATGTCTTCCCTGTCTTGAATAGCAATATGAGAATCTGCCATTTCCAGGCGTCCATAACAAACTCTCGTCCGAAAAGTTCTGCATTACCACCCTGAACATTTCGGGAACCAGTAAAATAGCAGAGATTGGTTCGAGATACCATCTAGTCTTGACGTTTTGTTCACCTGGAGCGACTTTGCTATCGTTATGAGTTCAACGTTCCTTACCATCGTCTCACCTCAGTACCGGTGTCATTGCCCTCGTGATTGTTGATGTTGGGCGTGTGTGCTGACCATCCGTCCACCGCTAAGACAGCGTCTGAGATACTGGAACGTTCGATACTGATGTGACTCGAGTCATGGCTCGGAAAGAGTCCCTCAATGATCACTCGCAATACCTCTGGTAATTGCTCGGTAGGAGCCACCGCTCCCTTGGTTTTGCCCATTACCATCCTACAGACGTTAACCCATGCGACCGTGTTAGCTTTCAAACATAAGCTCTCGTAGCAAGCTCCCTCCAGCGCGGTCTTTACGGCGACTAGCGCACCTCGACGCCACGTCTTGGGCATGTTCTACGGAGGTTGGCTATCGACTCTGTCCATTAATAAACCAGGGCCTTCCCATTTCTAGACTTGACCTTCCTAGGCATAGTTGCATCGAAAAGCCATCGTTTGAGGTGAGCACAATCTCCTGAACCGGGTGATTGTCCTTCGTCCATAATGCCGCCATATTGAACCTATCCGCAACCCATATGCCGTAACTGGCCTAGTTTGGTTCAGGTTAAGTTAAGTTACCTGCACTAGGATTAGCTTCAAGGTTTACCCTTTGTGCCCCCCAGAGGGTGCTTTCTGGAATTTGAGCGTACGTAGTCCAGCCCAATTTATGATCATTTGCACAAAACTTTTGGTCAAGGTTAACTTTTTAGCAATATCCCGGACAGAAGCGTTTGTTCTGCGCCTGAAAGCTTCAACTACCATCTATCCTGCAAGAATATTTTTGTCCACTTCCCTTTTTTCTAATCAGTGGTCATATGTTCTCTGTGACGTTTGATGACACGGGAAACAGAAGAGTTCCTTTTTCCTAATTTATTTGCTATGGCTCGATCCGAAAAAAAAAATGAATTTTCGAAATGCGCTTGCAAAATTTCGTCACGAATCCTTTGCTCTTCCGATTCCGTTTCGCAAACATAACCACACCTTTCAAAGAAAATTACTGAATGTTTACATACAAACAATACAGACAAAGTTTCAAAGTAGAATAGGTAGAATTGCGTGTTGCAATTCTAACGTGGACAACCTTTATGCAATCAGTGGCAGCCGTGGCAGCGAATTCAAAGACCATCCTGTAAATGAACACGTGCAGAATTTTTGACGGCCACATTTAGTAAGGACAGTGCATCTTATAAATGTCAATCGAGTATTTGGAAATTTACAAAACAAATTTCTCACTAACAAAGGCCAATCGAGAATTAAGCAGCAAATTATGCCAATTTGGAGTCAAGTTTCAAATCGAAATTGCAGCAACTATTTCGGCTCCTACACCGAATGCGTCCGAATTCGGCAGAGTGAAACTAATGGCGGCTCACAACGTAAGATTCATTGGATTGGTCACATTTGACTGCAAGAAGCCGGCAAAAATACCCAAAACAATGTCCCTCATAACTCGAACCGCGCCGGCTCATTTCAAGCCGTTCCACCAGAATAGCCAAAACAAAGTTCATACAATTATTACGAAATAAATTGTCCCGCGAAATTTGCCCACGGAATACCAATATTGTCTCTCGCCCGCCTCTCCTCATGGGACAACAATTTGCCTTTGGTCATTAACGTTCCGGCTCCGAATGTCGCCCAACCAGAAGCGCCGAAACAACGTCGTCGTCGGCATGCATAATGAGCGAACAAATTTCCACAGCAAATGTCTCATTCGATTCGGCTGACTCACAAGCTGTCATTTCTTGAGACAAAAACAAAACAAAATGGAATTTTCACTTTCCGCACAGCCTGCCCCGGATCGAAGGAAACTTATTTTACTACGCTTACTTAGTTCGGGGCAATAGAAGTAGCCGGAAGGTGCCTGCTGCCTACTGTCTCGATGGAAAGTGAAATGCATTCATTTCAAACGATTCCATTTTGTAAACACTAATGTTTTATTCATGGCGGGTTCAGCTTGGATGGCAAAGACAGGCAAAAAGTGATTTACATTCCAAATTACCATCCAGGCAGGGTGTAGCCCGACAGCTTATGTTACCAGATGAACAAATGTAGATTTCATGCGAAATTCAGCGATCTAGCTCTCTCACAGCTGTCAATTACGGTGACGTGTGATCAGTCTTTTATTTTTTGCATTATGATTTTTTTTTCCTCTTAAATTTAATCGGATTTGGTCGCGGACGGTAATTACCTGTTACAAACCGTACGAAGTCAGCCCGGCGAAGGAATTGTTTCGAAATTCCACGCATTGGAGATGATGGTCATTTGCCGGCACCGGTTCGTGTAATTAATGAAATTAAGAGCAATGTACAAACGGTTCAAACAAAAGTGTGGCTTGGGTTTTGGTTTGGCTTCTATTGAATTCTATAATTGAATTAATTGCTGCTGGTCAATCCGCTGAACATAGAAGAAAAAAAAACCTATTGCAATAACGCAATCGCATAACCTAGAACGCACCGAAATATGGATGTTATGACATGGAATAGCGGACGAGATTGGTGGTATGATTATTGGAAGATTGCGTCGGTACACACTGAGAAAATTTTACAGTATTCGGTCATTTCTTCCCGATCTTTCATCAGCTGAACGTTCGGTAATCCAGTTTAACGAATCTCGGTAAAGTTTGACAAGTTCAGGAATTTTTTTTACCGGAATACTGTAAAATTTCACCGAAATACGCTAAATCGGATTACCGAACGTTCAGCTGTTGAAAGTTCGGTAAAAAATAACCGAATACTGTAAAATTTTCTTAGTGTGTAATGTCGTATGAAAGAGGTTTGCGCTATGTGGAGAATTTTCGAAGAGAACTGTAGTATGTTCAGAGATTAGTACAAAGGGATCTGCAGAGAACTTAAGAGAAGTCAAAAAGAAATTAAAAACACAGCTTCAAAATACTTTGGAGAAAACTTCAGAGGTAAATAGAGAACTTCAGCTTTAGATTCTTGCACGTAGAAAGATTTAGAAACCGAAATTTTAAGTAATTTAAAAATTTGTTTGTTTTTTTTTTTCAATTTGTATAGAGCTTGAATGTTAAAGACTTCGTAGACAATTCGAAAACAAATTCAGTGAAATTTGGACAAATTTGAGGAGAAAAGTGCAGAACTCCAGGAACGTTCAGAATGAGTTTTAGATAATTTTGGAGAGATCTCCTAAGGTGTTAAAAATTCAATTCAATGCAATTTAGAGAGTAGTTGAATTCCTACATATTTGTTCAAGCCTTTGGGAGATACTTAGTAAAGCACTAAAAGAATTTTTTAAATTTTTGGAGAAAACGGAATTTTAAGCAGTTTGGAGTAAATTTTAGACACACAACAAGAATAAAAACTACAGGTAAGTTAACGTCAAGCAATTGGACAGAACATCACAAAAGATAGGAAACCACTTCGTAAAAATTTTCAGCATAGCTCAAATTATTTTTGAATGAAATTCGAGACGAAATTTCTATAGGTTTATGAGAAGTTCGAAGATAGCTTCAGAGAGCTCCGAGAGAACTTTTGAGAAGTTCCTATGGAGCTCCAGATAAGTTGGAGGGCAGCTTAGAAAAAAACTGAACTTCAAAAAAAATGAAGGATACATTGGTGCTAAGGACAGAACTTCAAGAAACTTTGGTGAATACTTTTGAGACACAAAAAAAAGAGAAAACTTCAAATAAGTACATAGAGAACTTCAGAAGACTTTTGAAGGGACCATAAGATGTTTGCTCGAAAAACTTGAAAAGAAATTTTTCGAACATTACAGAGATGCTCAAGTAACTTAGGACAGAGTTTGCAAGGAACTCTTAAAATGAACTTTGGTCAAGATCAAAGAGAGCTGCAGAGAAATTTGAATATAACTTAAGAATAATTTGGAAAGAACTTCAGCGATGTTTGAAAAGATCTTCAGAGCTTGGAGGAAACCTCAGAAAAGAATGCAAAAAACTTCAAAGATATTCAAAGAGAAGAAAAGCTTCAAGCGAACGTCGGAGATAATTTCAGGAAAGTTTAAAATACATGAAATTTGACATTTGACGTGAATTTCGATAAGTTTGAAAGTAAAATTTGATTGAGACAGCTTAAGAAATAATCGTAGAATCCTTGAGAGACAAAAGAAGAAGAAAAAATGTCAAACAAGTTCAAAGAAAATATCTGAAAACATAAGACGTTTGCACAGCAATTCTGGAAAGTTTGAAAAGAGTGTGGAGAATTTGGCAGAGATCTTCATACGAGTTTGGACATAATTTCCGTGAAATTCCCAGCAACATTATGACCTTCCAAGCAAACCCTAAATTCATACTTCATACTAAATTCATACTGCTTTGAGAATTTACTTTGGCAAAGTTTTAAGAGAGCTGTGAGGGCCTGTTCAAAAACCACGTAAACTTATTTTTGAAAATCTCAGATCCCCCTCTCCCCTCGTTTCTCCCTACAATTTTTTGAATTTTTGTATGGAGCGTAGACTTTGGTAAATAAAACCCCAGCCCCCCCCCCCCCCCCCATTCTCATAGACAATTCTACGTGGTTTATGAATAGCCCTTAAAGCGGTCGGATGGAACTTCAAAAAAGTTAAGAAACAAAAATTTCGGACACAGTCCGCTACAAACCTGGAAAAAGATCGTCTAAAACATTAAGGAAATAAAGGAGAAAACTTTAAGTAGGTACCCAGAGAACTTCAGAAAATATCGAGAGAACTTATAAAAGTTAAAAAGCACCTCGAAAACATTTAAGAAAATGGTATTTTAAGGCTCTCAGAAAAGTTTCAAGAAAACTTTAGAAACTTTGCTATAAATATACTGACATGCGTTAAGAAAGAAATTAAGAAAAGTTTTAAGCAATCTTAAGATAAGTTCAGAGAACACTTTAAGAATGTTTGATGGGAACTTCAGAGCAGTTGAAACAAGAAAAAAACAGAAAAATTTCAGAGATGCATTCGAAGAAAATCAGAGAGAAATTTCAAGAACTTTGGAGACAAATTTCGGTTAAGCGATGGTTGTAGAGAATTTCAAAAAACTTCAGTGGAATAAAGCTCAGCGAAGTAAACAGAGAACTACTGAGAAGTTCAAAATGAAATTCAGACATGTTCAGAATGAGTTTCAATGACGTCCGAAGAAAACTTGTAAGGGTAAAGAAATTTTATGAATTTCGATAGGAAGTATGATGAAGTTCCGAGAGCTCTTCTATGCCATAAGAGTCAAGATACGCTAAGAAAGAACTTCAGAAAGTTTGGAAAACACTTAAACAATGTTTGATGAGAACCTCAGAGCAGTTAGATTAAAGGGTGTATTTGATAAAAATGGCACACAGAAAATCTTCTGTAACTTTTGAATCGTATGAGTTAAAAACCTAGAAATTTGAGTAGATCTTATCCATAGTGTATTATTTACATCTGCCAAGTTTCATAGTTATACATTCAGTAGTTCCAGTCATGTCGTCGAAACAAGAAATTGTCCGTGAGAAAATTTTGTGCACTCACAATCAAAATCCAGGGGCGTCCCACCGGTGGATTGCTAAAAGGCTTGGAATTGCAAATACAACTGTGTCTCGTGTAATAAGAACCTTCAAGGAGCGTCTGAGTGTCCAAAGGAAGGAAGGGAGTGGTCGTAAAAGTGGTCCAATGGACAGTAAAATGGCCAGGAAAGTCGTACAACAATTCAAGAACCGTCCAAACATGTCAATTCGAGATGTCGCTAAAAAGTCTAAGGTGTCAGTCGGTTGTTGTGCAGAAAACCATGAAGCGTGCTGAGTTACATGTTTACAAAGTGCAAAAAGCCCCAAACCGGAATGAAAAACAAAACATCACTGCGAAAACCCGCGCCCGGAAACTTTACACGAAGCTGCTCACCAAATCCGGTTGCATCGTGATGGATGACGAAACATACGTCAAGGCCGACTTCCGTCAACTTCCTGGACAAGAATATTTCGTTGCCAAGTCGAAGTTCGATGTTCCGGAGGATGTTCGAAAGAAGAAACTATCGAAATTTGTAAAGAAGTTTCTAATCTGGCAGGCGATTTGCGGATGTGGTGAAATAAGTGCTCCCTTCATCATTTCCGGAACAATAAACGGTGCGATTTACACGGAAGAGTGCCTTAAGAAGCGTCTCTTGCCATTCATTAAGAAGCACAAAGGATCAACTCTGTTTTGGCCTGATCTAGCATCCTGCCACTACGCTCGAAACGTATTGGAGTGGTACCGAGCCAACGGAGTCAATTTTGTGCCAAAGGATATGAACCCACCAAATTCACCGGAACTTCGTCCAATTGAAAAATTCTGGGCAATTATGAAAACGGAACTTCGCAAACATCCCAAAACTATAAAAACAGAGCTAGAATTGAAGAAAATTTGGGTAAAAACAACAAAAACACTGGGAAAATCGGTTGTACAAAATTTGATGGGTGGAGTGAAAAGGAAGGTGCGGGTATTCGGGATGGGAGACGAAATTGAATAAAACAAATGTTGTAAATTAAAACTCATTAGTAGTTCATCATTCCCTGAAAATTTCAAGAAAATCCGGTAATCAGTTTAATTTTGATGAGTATATATGTGTGTACCATTTTTATCGAATACACCCTTTAGAATGTAAAAAATGTCAAAGAAAAGTGAGGATTTCTGAAGAAAACACTCGGCGTAAAAAGATAATTTCAGACATGTTTAAAGGTAACATCTGATGATTTTGTAGAGATTTTTAGAATATTTTGTGAAGGAATACAGATAACATTAAAAATAATGTCAGAGAAATCCGAAGGAATATCCTGTGAAGTTCAAAACAAACTTCTTAGCATTTCTGTTGCGGGGGGGGGGGGGGACCTAGCAAAAAAAGTGAAAGGAATTTTAGCGAAATCCGGCAGTTTCTATAGGACATAGAAAAATTTAGAAACATTAGAAAAGCTCCCTCAGAAAGATCAGAAAGAGCTTCACTTTGGAGTTGGAAGAGAACTCCAAAGAGATTAGATGGGAATTTGTAAGGGACTCCGGAGATGCTTAGTATAAACTTCAAATATATTTGGTGAGACACTCAGAAAATCAATCAGAAAATGGAAAATAATTAACAAAAAAAAAAATTAAAGAGAAATAAGTTTGGAGAAGATATTTGTGGTCACAGAAAATTTCACAGATTTTAATAGAAAAACATCATGTTCGAAGAGTGCTTTTAAGACACGCGATAGAACGAATTTTCCAAAAAGGAAAAGAGAAACTTACAATCAGAAAACCGTTTATTGGTGTACGGAAAGAAATTTGAAGAAGTTAAAAAGAAATTTGAAAAGACGTCAGAATATTTCCAAAAAAATTCGAACAAATCAGATGAAACGTCTGGAGATCTTCAAAGATACTTATACGAGATAATTTCAAATCATACAAAAGAGAACTTCAGAGATGTTTTGAAAAAGACACCAAACATCTGAAGAGATCTTCTTGGATGGTTAGAATGAGGAAGGACTTCCGATGGTTTCGATAGTTGAGATGCAAAATACTGAGTAGTTTGAAAAGCGAAACGCAAAAGTTTTCAAAAAAAATTCAGAAGCAAAACTCCAGTCTACATTCAGTAGAGTTTTCAGAAATCTTCAAAGATCTTCTACTTAAGCGGTCTTCAGAAAATTCCGAAAAGTTTCATGAAGAAATTCAAAATAGTTTCGAGAAATCATAAGAGGTAAAGAGAAAGAGAGTTTAAGAAATAATCAGAGAAAACCTTAGAGACACCAGACGAGGAGAAAGTTTCAAATAAGTTTAAGCAACATGTTTCTAGAAAACAAAAGGCTATTAGAGTGCACAACAGAGATAATTAAAAGAATTTCAGTAGTTTTTGTTAAGAATAATTAAAAAAAAATCGAAGATAATAAATTTGCTATGTACCGTAGAGGAAATCTGAATGAATCTCAGAAATGGTTGAAGTATGGAACGAAACTTCAAAGAGAGCTATAGAAGTCGAGGGAACTTCAAAACAGTTTGAGTAGAGCTACAGCAAAATTCGGAAAACTTCAGAAAGGTTCGAAAAGAACTTCAAACTTCGAAGAAGAAAGAAGAAGAATTGATTTGTCTTTATTTGAGAGACTTAGAACTTAGTAAAGCTCATAGAAAAGTTTGAAGTATACGTCAAATATCAGTTAAGTACTTAACAAAGGGTTGGAGAGAAGTATTTAAAAAACAGATGTTTTAAGTGAACTTTATCACGTCGGTACACTTGGAACAGTTGTAGAGAACTTTGTAAAAAATTTCAGAAAAATTTAAAAAGCAACTCGAAGAACTTCGATGTAAACAAAGCAAAGTTTTGAAACAATTTTCAAGAAGTTCAGGAAATAAAACAGTTAGAAAAAATCTTCAGAGACAGAAAGCATGCTCAAAACGCATAAACTCACAAGAAGAAGAGAAAACATTGAATTAGTCTAGAAAAAACATCAAAAAGTTTCAGAGATGTACACATTTAGAAAGAACTTCACAGAAGTGTGAGGAGTACCTCAGGGATGATTAAAGAGAGCTTCAGAAACCTTGGAAAGAAAGTGTAAAGAGAACTTCTTAGAAGTTGGAAGAATATACCAAAAACATGTGCAGAAAGCTTCACAAAAGTTTGAAAAGACTTTTAAAAATAAAACTTCAAAGAATCTAATCCACAGAAATGAGAGAACTCTAAGGAAGCTTGGAGAGAGCCTCAATCTTCAAATTGTTGAAGTGTTGAAGAGGAATTTATGAAAGTTTATAGATTTTTTTTTTTTTTGAGTATACGACAGATATCAGAAAAGAGCTAAACAAAGGTATGGAGAAAAGTATTTAAAAACATCTCGGGTTTATTTTTCATTAGGGCGAATCTAACATTGAAGGATTCTCTCCGGGCACACTCTCTTTCATTCATTACAGCGCCATTATAATACTTGCGAGTAATTATTTAGTACAGATCGAAACACAACAGTGCTGGCTAGCATACTCTACAAATAGTGGAATGAAAAACGTAAAGGTAATTGGAATATGAATGAAAGAGAAAGTAGTCAGAGAGGGTCTCTCAATGTTAAATTCGCCTTAATGAAACAAAAAAATCCAAGAGATGTTTAGAGTGAAATTTACAGAAACTCAGTACATTGAGAGAGTTTCAGAAAACTTTGTATAAGACTTCAGAAAAATTCGCAAGAATTGGAATAAATTTTAAAGAAAACTTTAGAATAATAAGAAGGAAACTTAATAGATAAAAAAAAAGCTTCAAAACACTTAGATACACAAGAAGAAGAGAATAAATTTAATAAATCTAGAGAATACATCAAAAAGTATCAAAGATGCAGACATTTAAGAAGAGCTTCACAGGGGAGTATTTCAGAGAAAATTGAAGAGTTTTATTAAAGTTGAAAAAAAAAATGTACAGAGAGCTTCTAAGAAGTTTGAAGAACCTTTTAAAAACTATAAAGTGGGCTTCAAAGAAGTTTGGAAAGACTTAAAAAATAAAACTTCAAAGTATCCAAAGAGAGGAAGTGAGAGAACTTCAAAGATGTTTGGAGAGAGCCTCAAACTTCAAATATGTTGAAGAGGAATTTAAGAAAGTTCATCCAGAATTTTGAAGTATACATCAAAAATCAGAAGAGAGCTTAAGAAAAGCGAGAAGTTACAAAGATCGAGCTTCACAGAAATTTGTGGGAGAATTCTCGAGTTCTTTTTTCAGACAGACGTATCTGATTTTGTAAACAAAGAGGGGAATTAAGATGCAAACGTTGAATTCACGAAACCCTTAGCACTTTCATGCAAACTAGGACGACCAACACAAGGAATAACATTTATCTAACATGATAGTGAAGCTTCTTTCCGGTATGGTACTGAAAGTATTACGAAATTTATGTTTGAACCTTATTCCTCCTCTTTGTTTTCAAAATCAGATACGTCTGTTTGAAAAAGTACTCGGGAATTCTCCCACAAATTTCTGTAAAGTTCGATCTTTGTAACTTCTCTTTTTTCTTAAGCTCTTTCCTGACTTCTGACGTACGCTTCAAACTTATGTATGAACTTTTTTAAATTTCTCTTCCACATATTTGAAGTTTGGGGCACTTTTTTTTAAACTTCTTTGAAGTTCTCTCATTTCCGTGGATTGGATTCTTTGACGTTTTATTTATTAAATCTCTCCAAACTTCTCTGGAGCTCTCTTTATAGTTTTTAGAAGCTAAGCTCTCTTCACACTTTCTTTCCAACTTCAATCAAATCCTCTTCAATATTCTCTGAAGTATTCTGTAAACTCCTGTGAAGCTATTTTGAACTATTTTGAAAATTTCAGAAAAATTAAAAAAGTGATTCAATTTCAAAACGGTCAAAAACGGTAGTGCTGATACCGTATAGAAAAAAGTTTGAGAAAGTTCAGTAAATATGTCAGAATAGTTAGGAGAAAAGGTCAGTGATAAAAAGCAAGCTACAAAACAATTAGATGCACAAGAAGAAGAGAAAACATTGAATAGTCTAGGGAGAATTTCAAAAAGTTTCATAGATGCAGATATTTAGAGAGAAGTTCACAAGAGTTCGAAGAGTATTTCATAGAATATTAAAGGGAGCTTGACAAGATGGATCTATGATCTCTGAAATGCGGGTTGTGACATAATCACTGACTCAAATAACCATAGGACGGTCTCCTGGAAGACCCGGAATATCCTTAATAGTGAGCATTCCACGGAAATAATCCATTGGCTATGGACTGATCTTTCAGACCCAACCGATTCCAATGATGCCACCAGTTTTTCTATTCGTCAGGAAATGACATATCATTTTTGATACACGCCAATACATGCTGCATTTGAAAAGGTTGCAAAGCGCGTCAGATATGTTGGAGAGAATGAAAGAATGTGAAATTTTGAGACGTTTCAGTGGAGAAGTTGGAGGCAGAGAACGCTTAAAAAGTTGGAATAGAAGTTCAGTGATGTTTAGCGAAGTTTGAAGATCAATGAAAAGTATGAAGAGAAGTTTGGATAAAGTCAGAGCCACAAGAAAGAGACAAAACCTCATCAAAGTTTAAAGAGTACTTCAAATGTGCTTTGAAGATAACAACAGACATTTGAGGAGTACTTCAGGGATAGCCATAGTGAATCAGATAATTTCAGAAGGAAGCTTACTGAATTTCAGAGAGAACTTCATAGAAGGTCAGAGACAATTTTGTGGGGGATAAGAAGATCCTTAAAAGAAATTAAAAAAAAAGAAGCTTGAGAAGCTTCAAATATAAAAGAAATGAAGAAACACTTAAGAAAAATTTAGAAAAAACGATGGGTTTTAAAAGTAAAATTTCAGAGAACTAAAAGTAGTCCGTAGAAATTTATTGAGAAATTTTACATTTCTACTGAAACTTCTCAAGAATCTGGCAAATTAAATGAAAAAAATTTGAGAAGACTTAGAAAAATCGACCTGAATCTTCAGGGATGCTGGACAAAAGCTTTAAAACAATATGAAGAAATCGTCTGTTCACAGTGTGCTGGGATTTGAGAATGAAGCAAGACAAAAGTGTTTTCATTTTTAGTTTAAGACTTAAACATTGCCTTCTCTTTGCCTTTTTACTAAGATTGTATCTACTCTTTTTTTCTGCTTCTCCCGGAATATGAAGATTTTAATGTATACTTAATTATTCTCTCAGAATTAAACTGTGGTTTTCGATTTTTTTTTGACATAAACATGTTATATTCTCTTACGTATAAATTCATATAATCAGGACATAGGAGTAACCACCAGGGCACCCGATTTAAGCAAATTAAATAGGAAGAGTGGGAATGGCAACACTCCGTGTGCTAATAGTTTGTGGATAAAAGGAGGGCTTTGCCTTTACTCATTGAGGAATCCCTTCCCAATCAAGTTATTGTATTGTAGGAAGATTCTTTTTAATGCCCTGGATGATGTTGTCTATCGATCCATAGAACCTGTTTTTGGTTCGTCATACAATATCATGATGAGGACAATCAGTAGATATAGATGCTTGATCAAGTCAAACAAAACTGAAAGGAGAGCCCGGTGCTTTCGGTCATAGATTTCGTGCTGCGGCCCTAGTTGCACATTTGATACACACCGGTTGTCGTTACTGCTATGTGACTTAATTGAGTCACAACCAAGTTGCTGAAACCATTCTAGGGGTTGTGTTACTTGGGAATCCAACAAATTGAACTGGATGAGTTCTGTAGGTGTTAACATAATGTCTTACATCTGGCAACACTGTCATCAAATACCCACAATGTGCAAAATCTCCCTATTGCCTTACTCTCAAATTGTCAGATAAAATATTCTAACAAAACCCTTCCCCTTCCTTATTCCAGGACGCCGACTGCATCGAGCGATTGAACGAAACCGGCGAGCTGCGGAAGATGCTGAAACCGTACAAAGTATCCCATCGTCACGACCGATCCTACGAACGCTTCAACCGGAACTAACTTCCATTTTTTTTCCCTCACCTTTCAGTGCCTGGAATCGTCCTTTACGTGCAAAACCTGCGGTGGCTACCGGCTGCTGCCGTGTCCTTCCTGTGGCGGCTCGAAGAAATCCATCCACCGCAATCACTTCACCGCCGAGTTTATCGCCCTCAAGTGCATGAACTGCGACGAGGTGGGCCTGGTCAAGTGTCACAACTGTTGAGCGGCTTCGCCGGAACACCTAGCATTAATCCTTAGTTTGGCAGCCTGTGTGATTGGGTGTGTATGAGTGCGCTGAAAAGAAAAAAAACGTAAGAAAATCAAACAATTCTTGTCTGAAGTCAGCTAACCGCCATTCCCTTTTTTAGATTAAATCGCTTAGAAACTTGACTTAAGAAAGCTGTTGTTGCCGCCGGAAGTGATTGAACCACGCAGTCGCACTTGCAATACTAGTTTTTATAAGGACTAACAGTACTAATAGTTGTGATAGAATCAAAACAATATTCGGTTTTAGTTACACACTTCCAATTTGCTCACATTTAAAGTTATACATTCCGTTACGGACAGTCCTATTCATATTCAAGTTGTTATTCACTGTTGTTAACTATCCTCTTCCCCCCCGTTAAGAGGCAGGGAACCCATTATTTATATTTACCTCCCTGACGACCGTTTGTCACAATAATCTTACTCTAAAAATGCAATATTTTACTATTAGAAATCCCCACGTTAAGTTGTTATCGCATAAATAGGGAACACTGTTTTGAGGTATTTTCGTCAAACCGTTCGAACGTGGTTCCAGTTGTAAATATTTAACTTTGATGACTAATTTTAATTCGCAACAAAACTGAACTGAAGCAACACGAACACCGGCTACCGGGATGGGAATGGTTGGAGTTGCTTGCTCAAGCTTGGAAGTACTGAAGGAAGATCCGAACCCGCCCCCGAATCAGGCGACGGAGACAAGCGGACGCGTTTTGTGTGGAGTTTTTAGCTTGCTGGATCTTAATGTTTGTTGGCAGCTAGCAGGAGAAGAAAAATTATCGTAGAACAGTGTTATAGCTTAGGAGAAGTAGAAATGAGTATTATGTGAAACTAATGGATGGGGATTTTTAGGTGTTCGTTAGAACTGAAAAGAAAGCCTTCTTCCGAAGCAGTGATAGAAGCATCCTGGAATCTGAAACACTGCTTAAATACATCTGTGACCATGGCAGAGACTGTCATTGGACTGCAACAAAAAGCAGTGGTGCCAAATTCTTGATTTCAGACAAATGAACCATGTTTCATCCGACGGCACAAAAAAGCCTTCGAATTCGTTTCGCGTGATCTTCTCTGGAGCTGCCCTCCCGAATTTCCTCGTGTTGGGGAAGCTTCGGTTACCTGTTCGCCTCTACATACCGACTGTCATGCACTGTGACAAGTGTCAGCAGTTTGGTCATACTGCACCTTACTAGTGTAACAAAGCACGATGCAGCAAATACGGTGAGCATCATGCGGAGCGTCCCTGAAGTACGGACCCTATGTGGATATGCTGTGGGAAAGCTCCACATGATCTCACTATATGCCCGAAGTATGTAGAGCGGGAGAAACATCAGATTCACTCGTTGTAGCAGCGGTCAAATCTTAAAAAGATCGCGGCCGCTGTCCCACCAGCCCAATCTAACAACAATATCTTCTGTTCCCTGCCAATCGACTATCAGGACTCAGACTCTGAGGATGCTGAGGAGTATTCTATTATTCAGACGGGAGCGAAGAGAAAGCGCGCTTAAGCCAGACTTCAATGGCACCGTCAGCAAGCATTTCAAAACGGGCTGACTGTAGAACAAGCTCCTCCTCTGAACAATTCAAGAAGTGGTGGCAATACAAAAAGTAGTTTCTCCACCAGGTTTTAAACCTCTGGCTGGTGACTTTCCACCACTTCCGGGAACATCTAAAACCTCAGTGGTTCCAGTTTTTTGTCCAGAACGCCAACTACCAAGACAGCCGGAATCAAGACCGTGTCAAGTCGAAGACTCCGAAAAAATGCCTCTTTCTGGGATTGTGGAATTCATCATCACCATTTTCAAGGTCTTAAGAAACTGCCTCTTCTAAAGAAAATGTCTTCAAAATGGCTTCTTCTTGATTCGATCATATCTTTCGATGGATCATTTATCCAATGACGTCGAGGATATGATCGAAGCATTACAATGGAATAGTAGAAGTATTCCAAAAAAAATGAAGGGGTGTTGTTGGGGATTGTTGGATCAAAGCAACACAGACCTTCATATGTTGGAGCAACACTGAAGTGCTATAGCAACCTAGCAACCAACTGGGCGGTTGCTTAGTTTAACCCAATCAACAAGTGAAAAATGTCTCTTTCCTTACTATGCATCGGAAGTAAATACACGCTTATTAGTTATCACTTGAGTTCTTGTTCCCTTACTTCAATTTTGTGTCACCACGGTTGTGATACTTAGCAGTTGGCGACGAGTATTTCCTGGACGTTACGACTTTCAAGCGATCCAGATCACGAATCCATCCGGAAGAATGCCTGCGAATCTACCCCCGACGGAAGATAGCAGTGGAAGAGCTAACGGAGGAAACGAACTGCAAGAAGCCATTCTGCAAATCACGCAACTTCTTACGTGGTTGGCCGTTCCTGCACCTCCGAACACTGAACAAATCTTAGAAGCGCTATCGACCAACATCAGTGAATTCACCTTCGATCCGGACAACGGGATTACATTCGAGAAGTGGTTTTCCCGGTACACGGAGCTATTCGAGAGTGATGCCAGGAATTTGGACGACGCTGCCAAAGTTCGGTTACTCCTGAGGAAGCTGGATACCGCATCTCATAGCCGATACGTGAATTACATTCTTCCGAAGCTACCCAAGGATCTTCAGTTCGCCGAAACCATCTCAACACTCAAGAAGATTTTCGGCATGCAATCCTCTATTTTCCACCGACGGTTCCAGTGTCTGCAGCTAGTCAAGTCGGATCAGCTATGGCGACATGGTGAACAGAGCTGTGGATGAATTCGAGTTCCAGAATTGCAAGATCGACCAGTTCAAGTGCTTAGTGTTCGTCTGCGGACTCAAAGCTCCTCGATATGCAGACATCCGAGCCCGACTCCTATCACGCATCGAAGGCGAAACGGCGGAACATCCGGTAACACTCCAGACGCTCATCGACGAGTTTCAACGCCTCGTAAACCTGAAAGCGGACACATCGATGATCGAGCAGCAATCAAGCTTGAAGTCACGTGCAGTCTCGGAGAAGAAACCCGGTAAGCCTCACCAGCATTCGATGGAGATGGAATCGAAGACACCCCGTACTCCCTGTTGGCAATGTGGCCAAATGCATTTTGTTCGTGACTGTCCGTTTTCTACACATCAATGCAAGACGTGCAATCGAACTGGCCATAAGGAAGGGTACTGTTGCTGCATCAAGAAAGCTACAGACAGTTCATCCAAACGTCAGGACAAACGTTACAAGGGAAAGAAGAACGGATCAGCCACGCAAACTAGAAGCGTTTTCATCGTCATTCAAATTGCGAATCAAAGCAGGAAGAGAAAATTTGTAACGACATCAATCAACGGCGTTGAAGTTTCACTCCAGTTGGATTCAGCAAGCGATATCACAGTGATCTCCGAATCAACCTGGATGATGCTTAAGAACCCAGAAGCAAAGCTACCCTCAATAAAAGCTGTCAATGCGTCCGGCGAGCCTCTAGATCTGATCGGTGAGTTCCAATGTGATGCAGCTATCAATGGCGTTGTGAAGCAAGCAAGATGTTTTGTGACGTCTGTTGCTAATCTCAATGTTCTGGGCATAGAATGGATCGACCTGTTCAAACTGTACTCAATACCGTTCGACGCAATCTGCAATCACATTGATCTGAAAACAAGCCATCAACCAATAACTCACTTCAACAACTTCAAGCAAAGCACGCTCAAGTTTTCTGACGAATCGTTGGGTCACTGCACAAAGACCAAAGTGAAGCTTTTTCTGAAACCTGATGCCAAGCCCGTATTTTGTTCCAAGCGACCGGTTCCTTTCAACACGGTTCCACTCGTTGACGGCGAACTAACCCGCCTGCAGAATCTTGGAATCATTACACCAGTTGACTTCTCAGAGTGGGCAGCGCCGATTTTAGTAGTTCGCAAGCCAAATGGACGAGTACAGATTTGTGGAGATTATTCGACGGGATTGAACGATTCTCTGGAAGCCAATGACTATCCTCTGCCAACGCCGGAGGAGATTTTTGCGCAACTCAACGGAAGCACCGTGTTCAGTATCATTGACTTGTCAGATGCATATCTGCACGTAGAAGTGAATGATGACTCCAAGAAGCTCTTCACTATCAACACCCACAGCGGATTGTTCCGGTTCAACAGACTCGCACCAGGACCATTTCAGCGTTTGATAGATGGCATAATGGCAGATATTCCGGGAATTCGTTCGTTCATCGATGATTTGATCATTTTCGGAAAGGACTGGAAGTCACACAATGCTTCACTCAACATGCTACTCAGCCGTTTGCAAGAATATGGTTTCCACATCAAGCTAGAGAAGTGCAGTTTCAACCAAACGGAAATTGGATATCTAGGACACATCTAGGACGTCTGGATCCTGAGAAACTGAAGGCCATTGCATCGATTCCACCTCCGGCCAACATTTTCGAGCTTCGATCTTTCCTTGGAGCAATCAATTTCTATTGAAGATTTGTTCGGAACATGCACAGTTTGCGACACCCAATGGACAAGCTGCTGAAACAAGGTGTCAAGTGGGAGTGGAATTCGGAATGCCAACAGTCTTTTGATCATTTCAAGAAGACATGTTGTCAAGGCTTATCGATCGCATCATTCGACCAGAAGAGGAGTACGTAGTTGTTGCAGTTACTCTAGAAGAAGACATGGCAAGCATTCTGACGGACAAGGTACCCATATCTTTCGATGCTCTTCAAAAAGCTACCAGATCAAGCAAAACGTTGCAGCTGATTACGAAGAACATACGCGAAGGATGGCCAAACAATCTAGTTTCAATCACTAATCCAGAAACCCTACTCTACTACCACAGGCAGGAATCGCTCAGTCTAATCAACGACTGCGTGATGTTCCACGACAGAGTGGTGGTACCCGACAAGTTTCAACGGCAGATTTTGAAGCAATTTCACCGTGGTCATCCAGGGATAGTCCGAATAAAGGCAATCGCTCGAAGTTTCATCTATTGGCCCGGAATTGAAAAGGACAGAGAAGATTTTGTCAAGCGATGTTCACCCTGTTCTGCCGCAGGAAAAAGTCCACCCAAGACGACTCTCGAATCATGGCCAGTTCCATCGAAGCCTTGGTCACGCATCCACTTGGATTATGCAGGTCCTGTCGACGGTATGTCAAAATGGCCAGAAGAGTTTGCGACTCGGACGGTCACCTCAAAAACGACTATCAAGCTCCTCAAACAGACGTTTTCTACATTCGGCGTTCCGGACACCATTGTATCCGACAACGGAACTCAATTTACAAGCCATGAATTCCGGACATTCTGTGAAAACCTCGGCATCAACCACATTCGTACAGCCCCTTACCACCCTCAATCAAATGGACTGGCAGAGCAATTTGTGGATACCCTAAAGCGAAGCTTATGGAAAATTCGTTCGGGAGGAGAGCCACTCCTTCAAGCGACTTAGGTGGAAAATCTCCTGCCGAAATGATGTTCCAGAGGCCAATACGAACTGTTTTCTCACTGTTGAAACCGCCAACAGAAGCTCCATCAACATCCTCCGACAAAGCAGAGAAGCAAAATGCAGCTTTCAATAAGAAGCATGGTGCACTCAAACGGCAGTTTGCAGCAGGTGAAACAGTATACGCTCAAGTACATCGAAACAACACGTGGAACTGGGAGAAGGCTACCATCGTAGAGCGAATCGGAAAGGTTAACTATAATATGTACCTAGAAGACCGTCAACGCCTCATCCGTTCCCATGCGAATCAATTGAAGCAACATGTTCAATAGTTCACATCAAGATCCATCACCTCTATCTGTATTCTTCGACGGATTTGGACTCTCAAGTTCAGAACTTCCAAGGCGCCATGTGAACTCTGATGACGACGAACCCGAGATTCCTGCTGCAAATGAAAATCCCATTGAATCTGATGACTCCTTCTATTCCAAAACATCCGAAGAAGAAGTACCAGTCCCTCCAGGTGTGGATCCCGTTCCTGATCGAGATAGACGGCTGCCTGCAAGGTTCCGATCCTACTTGTTGGATTAAAAGGGGGAGATGTTGGATCAAAGCAACACAGCCTCAGAAGTTGGAGCAACCGAGCTGCATAGCAACCTAGCAACCAACTAGGCGGTTGCTTATTTAACCCAATCAACAAGTGAAAAATGTCTCATTCCTTACTATGCATCTGAAGTGAATACACGCTTATTAGTTATCACTCGAAGTTATCACCCAAAGAATTGTAATTTGTGTTTGTGTCCTGGCTCATAGTACGGTGCGAATGGTTACGAAGATGGGGTTTTCCATATTTTTAATATGGTGTCATGAGCAATGAACATAATTATGGTCATATGAATGATGTTACTAAAGCTTGCTTCATCGGTTTGCCTCTTGAATTTCAGAGAAGTGCTCTCCTGATATTCTAAAAAGCTCTTTGCTAAAATTCTGGAAAGCTTCCTCGTGAACATCTTGGCAGTCAATCCTTATTTTATTAGAAATTCACATCTTAAAACCCAAACCTAAGCATTTGGTAAGTCTATCTCTGAACTTAATTACTTTCTAAATTTCTAATAATTCACATCCTGAACTGTGAAGAAAATTTGTTCGTAACTTTGGTAACGTTTTTTCCAGATTTTTATGAAAATCTTCTTAAATTTTGTGGACTCCTGAGAAGTCCTCTTCTGAACTTTAGGAAAGTTAACTTGAGAACTTTGGAGAAGTTTTTCCCCTCTCTGGAAAGTTATTTCTCAAAATTCGGAGATGTTTTCATGAGCTTATTTTTTCTAAACTTTTGATAAGTCCCATTTGAATTCCGAGGAAAATGGTACTGAAACTTTGAGAACGTCCATTCCAAAATCTCTAGGAAAATACCCTTGAATTTGTTGGAAGTTTCTTCCTTAACTTTTGAGAAGTTCTCGTCTGAACTTTGGAATGTTTTCTCCCTAACTTTGGTGAAGTTTATTCCTGAACTTCTGAGAAATTCGTACTTAAACTCTTCAAAAGTACCTCAATGCTTCTGGAAAGTTTCTTTCTGTTCATTGGAGAGGTTTCTTCCAAAATTCGAGAAAGTCTGATTCTGAAATTCTGAAATTTTCTCTTCTAAACTTCGGGAAAGCTCTCTAGCACTTCTGGGAAGTTCCAACTTAACTTTTGAGAAGTTTCGTCTGGAATTTCTAGGAAGTCCTTTTGCTGAGCCTCAGAGAAGTTCCCTCCTGAACTTAACATACGCTACATTACCCGTAGCACTGGTAGATCACCTTTTCGTGGTGCGTTACGGGGTATCAAATCTACCACCAAACCCTAGTCCTCATTAATTCAAATGAGGGAATTTTGATTTTTGTAGGGTTCCGATGCATGGTCAGTATCAGAGTCTTAGTTCGTTTTCTGCAGTGAATCCAGTTTTGACTGATAAAGGGGCGGAAAGGGTGATGTGTGGTTTAAGTATTGCTGCGAGTTGATCACCACAAGGATCTTGGGTAGCACTCAATCACTGTTCCCGCTCTAGCGCCTCTTTAAATATTTCTTTATCGAAGTACGACGTCCTCCTTCTGCGCGCTGCCCAGCACGAACCACCAGGTGGTCACTATAGGTATAGCCATCCTCCACTCTCCAGTTGTTCAACAGCCCAGGACTGCTGATCGTCACGTCGATAATCGACTCCGCATCCGTTTCTACGGTAGGTACTTTTAGCACCTACGTTGGCCAGTTCTATGTACGTTGAATCAGGCCAGGGCCTCAAGCAATACCTGGCCCCTTTGGTTGGTAAGGCGGCTGCCCTCTCTAACGCCCATGCGCTGAAGTCGCCCGCTACTACCAGCGGGCTACGGCCAGTTAGCTACGTTGTCATCCCATCTACCATTTGTGAGAACTGGTCAATCGACCTTCTCGGTGGCGCATAGCAGCTACAAATGAACACTACGTTCACTTTTGCGATCGTTAAGCTCTTGTTTGAGGTGGACACTACCTCCTGCACTGGGAACATGCCCGTCATCCGCCTTATACCGCCTTATTAGACCTATCCGCAACCCAGTTTCCATTGCCGGCAGGGATATGGTATGGGTCGGATATTATTGCGATATCCGTTCCTGACTCGCGAACTGCCTGACACAGCAGTTGCTCAGCCACCTCCCAGTGGTTTAGATTCAATTGGATTACACGCACTGTGTTTAACTTTTTGTTTTACCCTTGTAGGCCGGAAACTTGTGACCTCCCGTGACGTGCTTGTCGTCTGGTTTCCCAGAGCACGTCATGTACCTTTTCCTCCACCCCTTCGGCAAAGATCGTTCCTATCGGGGTCTTTACATTCTCACGACATATGCTCGAGGCACTTAAAGCACGCCTTGGGCGGCTGGTGTAGACTCAGTGGGCAAACAGACCACGCCACTTTGAGTTTTTCCACCTTTAGGGCCGAGTCTGGGACGGTAACTGGCTGTCGTATTGTCGTCCCAAGTGAACCCTTTCGCAGCTGTATGGCTGCTGTGGCAACCTCGATCCCACATTGGGCCTTGATAGCCATGGTGATTCCGCCAGCCTCCGTGACCTCGTCCTTGTTTTTACATTGGAGAGTCACTAACGTGGCTAGGGCACGTACCTCCACTCCCGCTTCTAGGGCCTGATCGGCTAGCTTTTTATATGCTGGGCCCTTCAACTTCATGTCCTTCTTAAGCATTTGCATAAGCATTCATTTTGCACGCCGGTGCCCAGATCCGTGAGCTTAGCGTCGCCACGCATCGCATTGAGGACCTCGGAGTACTTGACTCTTGGGTCTTCACGATGAGGAGCTCACCGCGATTTCGCTTTCTAGCCAGACTTCGGTTCGCTTTTTCTTTCTGGGCTCTATCTCCCTTTGGAGTCTATCGGACCATTGTCCAAAGGCCTCTGGAAGGGTTATCGCTCGTTCTTCTTTTTGTTGTCCCGTTCATTACTGGGACCAACCCTATCGCTTGGACCACTCTTAACACGTGGAGTTTCGCGCACCACCGAGGTGGTGTTGGCGCTGTTGGCACCTTTGTCGCTTTTTCCGCCTTTGCCGCCATTGCCGCCATTGCCTTTTTGCCACCTCTGGTGCCTCTCTTCACGCCCCGCAGGACGTGCGGTTTGACCCACCAGTCCCGACACCACGCTCGCATATGTCTCTGGACCCATGGGGCGGCTTCCCTAGGCGACTGCCTTGCACGCTTCGATGTCGCTGAGGTAGGTGAGGCGGAGTCTCGCGCTTCCGTCTGCATGTACTTGCAGGCGGTTTCCCTAGTCCTTTCCGCTGCAACTTGCCGTGCCATTTTCCTGGCAGTTTGGTTGGCTAGGAGCTTGGCCTCCAGTTCTTCTCTCTCGCGGCATGCCACCTGAACGGACCTACGAAGTTGCAACAAGCTATGATTGAGGACTTTGCTGATGTTGTTGCGAGTCGACGTAAAGTCGATTATCGCATTTAGCTGTTCTGCGACTTTAGGTCACTTTAGGAAGCGTATCGTGGGAGTGTGAATGCCAACACTCCATTGCTAACAGTTTGTGAATAGAGGGCTCTAACAGCGAGGGGAGCCCATTGCTGTCGGACTTAGTTTCCGTGCTACAATGGGTGGTAGTACATATCATGCATCATACATAAACTTCTTTCCATGACTATCGTAGCGGAAACAAACTTCTTCAAAATGAAACTGCAGAACGTCAATTAAAGCAGCTTATAACACTGTTATGCTAATAGAATACCTGTAAAAACGTTATGTTTTCAACTTACGCTACAGACTTCCGAGCTTGGTTTAAATTCGGTTATCTCAGAATCCAGCTGACGATTTTTTTCCATTATCACTAAAACGCAAAAAAAAACGTAATCGCGGATAGCTCCTGCAGTCTCGGCACTGTGTTTAACTTTACACTTAATGTTCAACAACATTGAAGCTGCAAACAGTGAAACTAGCGAAACCGAACTGATTTGTGAACTAATATTTTCCGACTGTATGAAGTCATGCGACGTTAACACATAAACATTAGAGACACGCCAAACAAAAAGTACTGGTTTGGACAACAGTTTTCCTGATTTGTTAGTGTGTTGAAAGTTATCATGTCTAATATCGAAACTCATTCAATACATTGTATGTGTAGTATTTGTTTCTCCCTCCCAGATGTATTCTTATCGAAGAGTTGAACAAATTTTCGATGAAACTCTCAAAATGATGATGATGATGATGATGATGATGATGGTCCCGCCACTTACCCCTACAAAGGTTTGAGCTAGACGATTTATCCATCAGATTAATTTATTTACAAACGAACTGATTTCATCTACAGATGTAAACTTCTTCAAAAACTATTCATTTGCTTTACAGCGAAATAATTGTGAAAAGCTATTGATGTCAACCACAAATATTCGCAAGTAATCCCAGCGATCGGAGAATACTATCACAATTCAAATCACAGAATCCCGTATAAGGACATTATCAAAAGACAAGCCAATATCCGATCCTGCCCGCTACAGAGCCAATGCAGTTCAAACACTAATGGAGCCGCTAGCTTAGTTTTGGGCTGTCCAAGAATCATGGGCGTAGCCAGGATTTCAAATAGGGTGGGGCAAGATATGTTTTAGAGAGAGAGAGAGAGAGAGAGAGAGAGAAAATTACTCCGTCTACAACACACTGAACACATAACATTATGCAACGGGCAACACAACACTCGGTCGACCAGTAGAGTAGGGACATTTTCAAGGTCCACCGGCTAGAGTAGGAATCGAGCCCTCACTTTGTGACAATCCGCCTGAACGGCGGGTGGATTGACTTCTCTAGGTTTGCCCAAAGTACTTTACAATACCCGTCAAATTTTGGCAACAAGATTCAATAATTCTAGGCTTGTTCTGGAATTAAAAAAAGCACTTAACTTTTCCACATGTTTCAAAATCGAACCGCATTAAATAGCAACCATGGTAGAATCTAGTGGGTACTGTCATGTGTCGAAATATTCACTTTACAGTCGTGTTGGATTTTTGTATAGGATAACCACCGAGTTTGATCACAGTTTGTACTGAAAATGTATTTTCCTCCACCACCCTCTAACCCACACTGAAAATTAAATTTTGATTTTATTACGAAATCGTAGGACTAACGAATCATTTCGTTGTATTCGTTGTACTTTGTACTTTTCAAGAAACTACCTTCGTACTCAAAGCCGAGCGCGTAACTGTCTAAAACACGAAGCATTTATTGGCACAGCAAGAACATTCGTGCATTGTACGAAAACAATATAAACTACTTCGAATTGTTATTAATAAAAAAGATACTCTGGTGGTTACATGATTGACTGACAGATCTTCTATATCGACTCAGTATGTAATTGAAAAAAATAAAATAAAAATAAATCAATAATTCCAGCACACCCGAGGAGCAATACCAACATGTATGAGTACGGTTGAAGAGAAGCAACAATTGGTTGATCTTCATGAAATTCATTTCGAACACTGTACAAAGAGGTTTAATGATAGCATTTCACCAAATGACAAGCATTAAGAATGTTTCATACAATTTTCGAGACATTTGTTCAATGTATAAAATCCATGTTTACGAAACGAGTGAAAGCTAATTTACGAAAATAAATTTTCAGTGTATATATTGACAAAGCAACACCGAAAAAACACCGTTTTTCTCCCATAGAAACAGAAAAAAATGAGCTAGCTCATCGAATCTTCCGATCCACCTCTAAGCATCTTACTATAAGGTATTAGGTGGGTCTTTACAGATTGCCTGTCAATATGCAAATTTTGGACGATGTCTGTTTTGAGTTATCTCAAATAATATTGATATATCCAATGTATCACAAAACATACCGATTGATGGAGTGGATTGGAGATACTGATATCATTGAGTATATGAGCAAGTCTCCCCGGGTGATGCTAAACCAATGAGCCTGGACATCAATATAAAAAAAGTTTCCATAAGGCACGAAATGCATCAACACACTCTTACGTTTACCAAATCCCTAAATCGCAATTTTAAATGGATTCGCATAGATTGTTCTTAAGAAGCTTCTATAAGATTGGTACAGTTGTAAGAATTGAAAGTTTACAGAAAAAGTTTGCTTCGAGCATCGGCTATGAATGGTTGTGTCGATGCTTTTTACGCACTATTTTGTTATATTGCGCGTTTCGTATTGTTTCAGTTATCTATAATAATCACGTGAGCACAGAAAAATAAACAACAAAAACGCTTCCTGGTGAGATGTTGGGATTCGCCGGGCACCAACCGGTGGTGGGGATCACAATTAATTGTGGTCCATAATATCCATAATAATATGATCGCGTTGGTCTTTCCCTTCTTATGAAATTTCCTTCCTTAATTGACCTGCATTCTGGTGAGACGCTGGTTATTGCATTAGTTTGAGATCACCAGTTTTAGTTTATAGACAATGTATATAGACCGGACAACAATTGTCTTATGCAGCCAAACGACCTGTCAAAAAATGCAGCCAAACGGACTGTCAACTTTTGATTCACCTTAAAGGAGCAAGTATTGTGATCAAGTATTGTTTTGACAAAAGCCAGTTCTGAACAAATAAGGGATTTTCTACTTCCATATTCAGTAAATGCAAGCCATTTCTGCCTTATATTATCTTTCTTTGTTAACCGGAAGAAACCCACAGAATTCACTTCACATCGCGAGTTATTGCCACAATTTCGCTCCAAACAATTCATTTTTTACGCGGCACTTTTCACTGTGCTTTTTAATGAAAATTTTCAAACGGAATCAAAACAAACTACCAACATCGCAACCGAATGCCTTTTACAGCCTATTGCGCAGTTTACTTCAACTTTGTACAAATACAAGTGGTGCCAGATCAATTGCTCAAATGTATGACATTTTTCAGGGTTGGCAGATTGTATGATTTTGCGTTGTCCGGTCTATATACAGTGTTTATAGTTTTTTTTCTCACATTGAGAATGTATGCTGGTCCCAAGCATCATCTGGTGGTTCTCTGTGTAACAACAGCTCATCTTTATTATTTTTTACATTAACACTAAATAATAAAAAATTGAAGCAAACACTAAAATTATAAAAAATCATTCAAAAGTTAGGGGGGGGGCAACGGCCCCCCTCTGCCCCCCTCTGGCTACGCCTATGCCAAGAATATCAACAACCAGGAATATCGAGAAAATTTTCTAACCGAAAAATCCTGGACCAGCCCTAGTCAAACTTTTTACTTTCAACCACAACAGAATTGGCAAGGAATTCCCCGACAATCAGCCAGGCAACCCACTACTATTTCATGGTATCTTCTCAAGCATAAGAGGCCAATTTTTTCATGAATTCAAAAGAAGTCCTTTATACTACTTTTTGATGTTGATAAAAGTGAGAAAAAAAAGTATGAAAAAAAAGAAAATATCCAAATCATTGTAATCCTTTTGTAAAGAACTTCGTCAAAATACAATCTTCATTCGTCGGCGTCGGTGGTGTAGTGGTAAGCGTGACTGCTACTGGCACACCAGTGGGTCTGGGTTCAATACCAGTCGACGTCGGTGTTTTTTCTGAGGCGAAAATATCTGGCCACGTCTACCTTCGGAAGGGAAGTAAAGCGTTTGGTCCCGGCTCATAGTCATGAGTCGTTAGATAGGGTCCAGGTGGTGGAATCGTCTCCTGGCGTTGGTGATTGTCATCATGTGAGGAAATAAGCCGACGGAAGATAAATAAATAAATAAAAAAACAATCATCATTTAAAAATAAAAACAAGAAATAGTCCATACAAAATAATCCGTTTTATAACAGTAGAACAACGTCAGTTACAATCTTCATAACATACATACATTGATTTGTTCAATATCATATTTAGGATAAGACATAATCAACATTAGTACGCCACAATACTCGGTTTGCGGCTGCAGCTCTCCAACCTCGGTCACGCCCAATGCTTGCCAGATCACGCTCCACCTGGTCCGCCCATCGTGCTCTCTGCGCTCCACGCCTTCTTGTGCCCACCGGATCAGTAGCGAACACCAACTTTGCAGGGTTGTTGTCCGGCATTCTTGCAACATGCCCTGCCCACCGTATCATTCCGGCTTTGGCCACCTTCTGGATGGTGGCAATAAATGATTAAAAAAAATTCTCTTACTGTTTAGCATACAGTTTAAACGTGTGAAACACATAGTCTTTTAAATCCTGAAAGTGTTGGCGCACGTTTAATGTGTCTTGGCATGGCAGGGTAATAAAACATCAATAAAAATGGAAAAAATAGCAATAAAAATATGTGAAATTTCCACTAAATTATTAAACACTGTGCCAACAAAAAAATAAGAATTCGCACTAGAAAAACTTAAAATAGCAATAAAAAATTGATAATTCACTTTCAATAATTCAAAAGTGACCGGTAAAACTTTCAAAAAAAGCAATGGAAATTAGTATAAACGCAATAATAAGCTGATAGTTTTCCGTCATAATAATAAGTTCTAGCGGTAAACATGTGACAAAAGTCTTCAAACACTTCAACTCTTTCCACAAAATCGCAATAAAAAATCAAAACATTAGAAAAAAAATTAAAAGATTTTTTTTTGGTTTCAATTGGAGAGATTTGAAAAATTTGAAGACTTTTGTCACATATTTACCGGTAGAACATATTATTATGACGGAAAACTATCAGCTTATTATTGCGTTCATACTAATTTCCATTGCTTTTTTGAAAGTTTTACCGGTCACTTCTGAATTATTGCAAGTGAATAATCAATTTTTTATTGCTATTTTGAGTTTTTCAAGTGCTAATTGTTATTTTTTCGTTGGCACCGTGTTTAATAATTTAGTGGCAATTTTGTGAATTTTCAATGCTCAATGTTCATTAATTAGTGCCAGTATATATTTTAGTCGTCTTGGAATCAAATTGAAAACATTTATTCCTTCTTAGTATAATGAGTTTTGTGAAGCACATGTCAAGAAATTCGGTGTTCTTATTTCATCCGCGTTTCTAGTATTATATCTATGAATATCACTTCCTCTCTCAATTCGATCACGCAAATGTCGAGGCAGCAAACCTTGAACTACTTTAAAAATGAACACCATAGTCAAACATACAAGTCTCTGCTTCCCCAATAACCATTGCAACGCGTCTAACATAAAAGTCGAGGAAGTGAATCTGTTACATCTTAAAATCAAACGCATTATTTTATTCTGCAAGCGCTGTAGCATCAGTATTTGTGTATGATTGGCGAAAAATAAAATGGAAGGGCAAAAGTCCAAATGAGGAGAGATGATTGATTTGTATAGCTCTATTTTACTGCAACTAGTTAAATCATTTTCCAATCCGCATAGAATTCCATACTTCTTGGCAATTTTCTTGATGACATTGTCAATGTGAGCGTTGAACTTCAGCTTGTCATCAATAATCACGCCAAGATATTTAATCTCCCGAACGCGATCAATTGCCTCATCATCAATCGTAACTGAAACATCCTCATTTACTCGATTCTGCGAATTTCCATAAATTTAGTTTTGCTTATATTCAATTTCAATTGCCTACATTTCAACCATCTACTTTGAAAACACAAATCTTCGTTCAAATGCGAAACGGCTTAATTTAAATCCTTAGCTGCAATGAATAACACTGTGTCATCTGCAAACAGATTAATGTCACAAAATCGTAAAACACGTCGCATGTCATTAATATACATAATAAACAAAAGGGCCCTAATACACTTCCTGGGGCACACCAAGGTTATTCCTCACGGGACTGGAAACAGAATCATTAAAAACAGTCCTGTGAGTTCTGTCAGACAAATAGCTTTCAAACAGCAGTTTTCCTGATTATGTATGTCTAATATCGAAACTCATTCAATACATTGTACGTGCTGTACTTGTTTCTCCTGCGCAGAAATATTCTCGTCATAGAACTGAACGAATTCTCGATGAAATTCTCATCTCAATCGATGCAAAGCGAAATTGAAATTGGCCATGGTATCAAACAGTTCATCGAGCATTTATCAGAATTGAACACCACTATGTATTCGAAAAATACACGAGCAGCTCTGCTCACTCTCCCTCTGTTGATTACCTTGCGCACCAAGCTTAGAAGCTTTAAAGTTAAGTCGCTTTAAATGAAGTTTTCTCAAAAGCTCGCTGTTCAACGGTGTATCCAGACGGCACGCGTTTCTCCGGCTACATGTCTGAACTGTCCCGCCTTCTTACCATTTTCCCGCTCCAGATTCAGCGAGCGGATGGGTCTCTCACGCTCGCCGTAGCACGCCCGGATATGGTGAGGAATTCATTGTAAGTGAGGCGGGACAGTTCGGACTTGTGACGCGAGAAACACGTGGCTGGACACACTCATGCTGTGCTGTAGCTCTGCCGGCGTTTGAGGGTACCCTCCATTGACTGCCACCCAATTTTAAAGCTTCTAAGCCCGGTGCGCAAGGTTGATCATCATGAGGGTGAGTGTGTCATGTAGCTAGTGGCATCATCTCTCGAATACATATGTGCGTGTCTCAATGTCATGGCATTTGCGTCGATGGTATCTGTGTGATACCATGCGCGAATTTCAATTGCGGTGCGATCGGGAGGATGAGATCATCCTTCTTCATCGATCAATTCTGTTGATACCAGGCAATCTGTGACCGGAAGACCGGTAGTTGTGCGTCGAGTGGTGAAACAACGTACGAGCACGTACGATTGTTGCTGTTTTGGTCTGGAGAACGCATTTCGGGCAATTTCTAGACGCTAAGTGAGCAATACAGCGCTTCGTGCTGCATACTGATGGTTGAAAGCTATTTGTCTGAGCAGTAACTCAAGGGACTGTTTTAATGATTCTGTTTCCAGTCCGTGAGGAATAACCTTGGTGTCCCAGGAAGTGTATTAGGCCCCTTGTTTATTTATGTATATTAATGACATGCGACGTGTTTTACGATTTTGTGACATTAATCTGTTTGCAGATGACACAGTGTTATTCATTGCAGCTAAGATTTAAATTAAGCCGTTTCGCATTTGAACGAAGATTTGTGTTTTCAAAGTAGATAGTTGAAATGTAGGCAATTGAAATTGAATATAAGCAAAAACTAAATTTATGGAAATTCGCAGAATCGAGTAAATGAGGATGTCTCAGTTACGATTGATGATGAGCAATTGATCAGCGTTCGGGAGATTAAATATCTTGGCGTGATTGTTGATGACAAGCTGAAGTTCAACGCTCACATTGACAATGTCATCAAGAAAATTGCCAAGAAGTATGGAATTCTATGCGGATTGGAAAATGATTTAACTAGTTGCAGTAAAATAGAGCTATACAAATCAATCATCTCTCCTCATTTGGACTTTTGCCCTTCCATTTTATTTTTCGCCAATCATACACAAATACTGATGCTACAGCGCTTGCAGAATAAAATAATGCGTTTGATTTTAAGATGTAACAGATTCACTTCCTCGACTTTTATGTTAGACGCGTTGCAATGGTTATTGGGGAAGCAGAGACTTGTATGTTTGACTATGGTGTTCATTTTTAAAGTAGTTCAAGGTTTGCTGCCTCGATATTTGCGTGATCGAATTGAGAGAGGAAGTGATATTCATAGATATAATACTAGAAACGCGGATGAAATAAGAACACCGAATTTCTTGACATGTGCTTCACAAAACTCATTATACTAAGAAGGAATAAATGTTTTCAATTTGATTCCAAGACGACTAAAATATATACTGGCACTAATTAATGAACATTGAGCATTGAAAATTCACTAAAATTGCCACTAAATTATTAAACACGGTGCCAACGAAAATAATAATTAGCACTTGAAAACTCAGAATAGTAATAAAAATTGATTATTCACTTGCAATAATTCAGAAGTGACCGGTAAAACTTTCAAAAAAGCAATGGAAATAGTATAAACGCAATAATAGCTGATAGTTTTCCGTCATATTAATATGTTCTACCGGTAAATATGTGACAAAAAGTCTTCAAATTTTTCAAATCTCTCCAATTGAAACCAAAAAAATCTTTTAATTTTTTTCTAATGTTTTGATTTTTTATTGCGATTTTGTGGAAAGAGTTGAAGTGTTTGAAGACTTTTGTCACATGTTTATCGCTAGAACTTATTATTATGACGGAAAACTATCAGCTTATTATTGCGTTTATACTAATTTCCATTGCTTTTTTGAAAGTTTTACCGGTCACTTTTGAATTATTGAAAGTGAATTATCAATTTTTATTGCTATTTTAAGTTTTTCTAGTGTGAATTCTTATTTTTTGTTGGCACAGTGTTTAATAATTTAGTGGAAATTTCACATATTTTTATTGCTATTTTTTCCATTTTTATTGATGTTTTATTACCCTGCCATGCCAAGACACATTAAACGTGCGCCAACACTTTCAGGATTTAAAAGACTATGTGTTTCACACGTTTAAACTGTATGCTAAACAGTAAGAGAATTTTTTTAATCATTTATTGCCACCATCCAGAAGGTGGCCAAAGCCGGAATGATACGGTGGGCAGGGCATGTTGCAAGAATGCCGGACAACAACCCTGCAAAGTTGGTGTTCGCTACTGATCCGGTGGGCACAAGAAGGCGTGGAGCGCAGAGAGCATGATGGGCGGACCAGGTGGAGCGTGATCTGGCAAGCATTGGGCGTGACCGAGGTTGGAGAGCTGCAGCCGCAAACCGAGTATTGTGGCGTACTAATGTTGATTATGTCTTATCCTAAATATGATGTTGAACAAATCAATGTATGTATGTTATGAAGATTGTAACTGACGATATTTTACTGTTATAAAACGGATTATTTTGTATGGACTATTTCTTGTTTTTATTTTTAAATGATGATTGTTTTTTTTATTTATTTATTTATCTTCCGTCGGCTTATTTCCTCACATGATGACAATCACCAACGCCAGGGAGACGATTCCACCACCTGGACCCTATCTAACGACTCATGACTATGAGCCGGGACCAACCGCTTTACTTCCCTTCCGAAGGTAGACGTGGCCAGATATTTTCGCCTCAGAAAAAAACACCGACGTCGACTGGTATTGAACCCAGACCCACTGGTGTGCCAGTAGCAGTCACGCTTACCACTACACCACCGACGCCGACGAATGAAGATTGTATTTTGACGAAGTTCTTTACAAAAGGATTACAATGATTTGGATATTTTCTTTTTTTTCATACTTTTTTTTCTCACTTTTATCAACATCAAAAAGTAGTATAAAGGACTTCTTTTTGAATTCATGAAAAAAATTGGCCTCTTATGCTTGAGAAGATACCATGAAATAGTAGTGGGTTGCCTGGCTGATTGTCGGGGAATTCCTTGCCAATTCTGTTGTGGTTGAAAGTAAAAGTTTGACTAGGGCTGGTCCAGGATTTTTTCGGTTAGAAAATTTTCTCGATATTCCTGGTTGTTGATATTCTTGGCATAGGCGTAGCCAGAGGGGGCAGAGGAGGGCCGTTGCCCCCTCAACTTTCTGAATGATTTTTTATAATTTTAGTGTTTGCTTCAATTTTTTATTATTTAGTGTTAATGTAAAAAATAATAAAGATGAGCTGTTGTTACACAGAGAACCACCAGATGATGCTTGGGACCAGCATACATTCTCAATGTGAGAAAAAAAACTATAAACACTGTATATAGACCGGACAACGCAAAATCATACAATCTGCCAACCCTGAAAAATGTCATACATTTGAGCAATTGATCTGGCACCACTTGTATTTGTACAAAGTTGAAGTAAACTGCGCAATAGGCTGTAAAAGGCATTCGGTTGCGATGTTGGTAGTTTGTTTTGATTCCGTTTGAAAATTTTCATTAAAAAGCACAGTGAAAAGTGCCGCGTAAAAAATGAATTGTTTGGAGCGAAATTGTGGCAATAACTCGCGATGTGAAGTGAATTCTGTGGGTTTCTTCCGGTTAACAAAGAAAGATAATATAAGGCAGAAATGGCTTGCATTTACTGAATATGGAAGTAGAAAATCCCTTATTTGTTCAGAACTGGCTTTTGTCAAAACAATACTTGATCACAATACTTGCTCCTTTAAGGTGAATCAAAAGTTGACAGTCCGTTTGGCTGCATTTTTTGACAGGTCGTTTGGCTGCATAAGACAATTGTTGTCCGGTCTATATACATTGTCTATAAACTAAAACTGGTGATCTCAAACTAATGCAATAACCAGCGTCTCACCAGAATGCAGGTCAATTAAGGGAAGGAAATTTCATAAGAAGGGAAAGACCAACGCGATCATATTATTATGGATATTATGGACCACAATTAATTGTGATCCCCACCACCGGTTGGTGCCCGGCGAATCCCAACATCTCACCAGGAAGCGTTTTTGTTGTTTATTTTTCTGTGCTCACGTGATTATTATAGATAACTGAAACAATACGAAACGCGCAATATAACAAAATAGTGCGTAAAAAAGCATCGACACAACCATTCATAGCCGATGCTCGAAGCAAACTTTTTCTGTAAACTTTCAATTCTTACAACTGTACCAATCTTATAGAAGCTTCTTAAGAACAATCTATGCGAATCCATTTAAAATTGCGATTTAGGGATTTGGTAAACGTAAGAGTGTGTTGATGCATTTCGTGCCTTATGGAAACTTTTTTTTATATTGATGTCCAGGCTCATTGGTTTAGCATCACCCGGGGGAGACTTGCTCATATACTCAATGATATCAGTATCTCCAATCCACTCAATCAATCGGTATGTTTTGTGATACATTGGATATATCAATATTATTTGAGATAACTCAAAACAGACATCGTCCAAAATTTGCATATTGACAGGCAATCTGTAAAGACCCACCTAATACCTTATAGTAAGATGCTTAGAGGTGGATCGGAAGATTCGATGAGCTAGCTCATTTTTTTCTGTTTCTATGGGAGAAAAACGGTGTTTTTTCGGTGTTGCTTTGTCAATATATACACTGAAAATTTATTTTCGTAAATTAGCTTTCACTCGTTTCGTAAACATGGATTTTATACATTGAACAAATGTCTCGAAAATTGTATGAAACATTCTTAATGCTTGTCATTTGGTGAAATGCTACCATTAAACCTCTTTGTACAGTGTTCGAAATGAATTTCATGAAGATCAACCAATTGTTGCTTCTCTTCAACCGTACTCATACATGTTGGTATTGCTCCTCGGGTGTGCTGGAATTATTGATTTATTTTTATTTTATTTTTTTCAATTACATACTGAGTCGATATAGAAGATCTGTCAGTCAATCATGTAACCACCAGAGTATCTTTTTTATTAATAACAATTCGAAGTAGTTTATATTGTTTTCGTACAATGCACGAATGTTCTTGCTGTGCCAATAAATGCTTCGTGTTTTAGACAGTTACGCGCTCGGCTTTGAGTACGAAGGTAGTTTCTTGAAAAGTACAAAGTACAACGAATACAACGAAATGATTCGTTAGTCCTACGATTTCGTAATAAAATCAAAATTTAATTTTCAGTGTGGGTTAGAGGGTGGTGGAGGAAAATACATTTTCAGTACAAACTGTGATCAAACTCGGTGGTTATCCTATACAAAAATCCAACACGACTGTAAAGTGAATATTTCGACACATGACAGTACCCGCTAGATTTTACCATGGTTGCTATTTAATGCGGTTCGATTTTGAAACATGTGGAAAACCTAAGCTCTTTTTTTTTAATTCCAGAACAAGCCTAGAATTGTTGAATCTTGTTGCCAAAATGTTACGGTAAGTACTTTGGGTAAGCGTAAGGAAGATAATCCACCCGTCGTTCAGGTGGATTGTCACAAAGTGAGGGCTCGATTCCTACTTCTAGCCGGTGGACCTTGAAAAATGTCCCTACTCTACTGGTCGACCGAGTGTTGTGTTGCCCGTTGCATAATGTTATGTGTTCAGTGTGTTGTAGACGGAGTAATTTTCTCTCTCTCTCTCTCTCTCTCTCTCTCTAAAAAATATCTTGCCCCACCCTATTTGAAATCCTGGCTACGCCCATGATTCTTGGACAGCCCAAAACTAAGCTAGCGGCTCCATTAGTGTTTGAACTGCATTGGCTCTGTAGCGGGCAGGATCGGATATTGGCTTGTCTTTTGATAATGTCCTTATACGGGATTCTGTGATTTGAATTGTGATAGTATTCTCCGATCGCTGGGATTACTTGCGAATATTTGTGGTTGACATCAATAGCTTTTCACAATTATTTCGCTGTAAAGCAAATGAATAGTTTTTGAAGAAGTTTACATCTGTAGATGAAATCAGTTCGTTTGTAAATAAATTAATCTGATGGATAAATCGTCTAGCTCAAACCTTTGTAGGGGTAAGTGGCGGGACCATCATCATCATCATCATCATCATCATCATCATCATCATCATTTGAGAGTTTCATCGAAAATTTGTTCAACTCTTCGATAAGAATACATCTGGGAGGGAGAAACAAATACTACACATACAATGTATTGAATGAGTTTCGATATTAGACATGATAACTTTCAACACACTAACAAATCAGGAAAACTGTTGTCCAAACCAGTACTATTTGTTTGGCGTGTCTCTAATGTTTATGTGTTAACGTCGCATGACTTCATACAGTCGGAAAATATTAGTTCACAAATCAGTTCGGTTTCGCTAGTTTCACTGTTTGCAGCTTCAATGTTGTTGAACATTAAGTGTAAAGTTAAACACAGTGCCGAGACTGCAGGAGCTATCCGCGATTACGTTTTTTTTTTTGCGTTTTAGTGATAATGGAAAAAAATCGTCAGCTGGATTCTGAGATAACCGAATTTAAACCAAGCTCGGAAGTCTGTAGCGTAAGTTGAAAACATAACGTTTTTACAGGTATTCTATTAGCATAACAGTGTTATAAGCTGCTTTAATTGACGTTCTGCAGTTTCATTTTGAAGAAGTTTGTTTCCGCTACGATAGTCATGGAAAGAAGTTTATGTATGATGCATGATATGTACTACCACCCATTGTAGCACGGAAACTAAGTCCGACAGCAATGGGCTCCCTCGCTGTTAGAGCCCTCTATTCACAAACTGTTAGCAATGGAGTGTTGGCATTCACACTCCCACGATACGCTTCCTAAAGTGACCTAAAGTCGCAGAACAGCTAAATGCGATAATCGACTTTACGTCGACTCGCAGCAACATCAGCAAAGTCCTCAATCATAGCTTGTTGCAACGTCGTAGGTCCGTTCAGGTGGCATGCCGCGAGAGAGAAGAACTGGAGGCCAAGCTCCTAGCCAACCAAACTGCCAGGAAAATGGCACGGCAAGTTGCAGCGGAAAGGACTAGGGAAACCGCCTGCAAGTACATGCAGACGGAAGCGCGAGACTCCGCCTCACCTACCTCAGCGACATCGAAGCGTGCAAGGCAGTCGCCTAGGGAAGCCGCCCCATGGGTCCAGAGACATATGCGAGCGTGGTGTCGGGACTGGTGGGTCAAACCGCACGTCCTGCGGGGCGTGAAGAGAGGCACCAAGGGTGGCAAAAAAGGCAACGGCGGCAATGGCGGCAAAGGCGGAAAAAGCGACAAAGGTGCCAACAGCGCCAACACCACCTCGGTGGTGCGCGAAACTCCACGTGTTAAGAGTGGTCCAAGCGATAGGGTTGGTCCCAGTAATGAACGGGACAACAAAAGAAGAACGAGCGATAACCCTTCCAGAGGCCTTTGGACAATGGTCCGATAGACTCCAAAGGGAGATAGAGCCCAGAAAGAAAAAGCGAACCGAAGTCTGGCTAGAAAGCGAAATCGCGGTGAGCTCCTCATCGTGAAGACCCAAGAGTCAAGTACTCCGAGGTCCTCAATGCGATGCGCGGCGACGCTAAGCTCACGGATCTGGGCACCGGCGTGCAAAATGAATGCTTATGCAAATGCTTAAGAAGGACATGAAGTTGAAGGGCCCAGCATATAAAGAGCTAGCCGATCAGGCCCTAGAAGCGGGAGTGGAGGTACGTGCCCTAGCCACGTTAGTGACTCTCCAATGTAAAAACAAGGACGAGGTCACGGAGGCTGGCGGAATCACCATGGCTATCAAGGCCCAATGTGGGGTCGAGGTTGCCACAGCAGCCATACAGCTGCGAAAGGGTTCACTTGGGACGACAATACGACAGCCAGTTACCGTCCCAGACTCGGCCCTAAAAGTGGAAAAACTCAAAGTGGCGTGGTCTGTTTGCCCACGTGCTTTAAGTGCCTCGAGCATATGTCGTGAGAATGTAAAGACCCCGATAGGAACGATCTTTGCCGAAGGGGTGGAGGAAAAGGTACATGACGTGCTCTGGGAAACCAGACGACAAGCACGTCACGGGAGGTCACAAGTTTCCGGCCTACAAGGGTAAAACAAAAAGTTAAACACAGTGCGTGTAATCCAATTGAATCTAAACCACTGGGAGGTGGCTGAGCAACTGCTGTGTCAGGCAGTTCGCGAGTCAGGAACGGATATCGCAATAATATCCGACCCATACCATATCCCTGCCGGCAATGGAAACTGGGTTGCGGATAGGTCTAATAAGGCGGTATAAGGCGGATGACGGGCATGTTCCCAGTGCAGGAGGTAGTGTCCACCTCAAACAAGGGATCGCAAAAGTGAACGTAGTGTTCATTTGTAGCTGCTATGCGCCACCGAGAAGGTCGATTGACCAGTTCTCACAAATGGTAGATGGGATGACAACGTAGCTAACTGGCCGTAGCCCGCTGGTAGTAGCGGGCGACTTCAACGCATGGGCGTTAGAGAGGGGCAGCCGCCTTACCAACCAAAGGGGCCAGGTATTGCTTGAGGCCCTGGCCTGATTCAACGTACATAGAACTGGCCAACGTAGGTGCTAAAAGTACCTACCGTAGAAACGGATGCGGAGTCGATTATCGACGTGACGATCAGCAGTCCTGGGCTGTTGAACAACTGGAGAGTGGAGGATGGCTATACCTATAGTGACCACCTGGTGGTTCGTGCTAGGCAGCGCGCAGAAGGAGGACGTCGTACTTCGATAAAGAAATATTTAAAGAGGCGCTAGAGCGGGAACAGTGATTGAGTGCTACCCAAGATCCTTGTGGTGATCAACTCGCAGCAATACTTAAACCACACATCACCCTTTCCGCCCCTTTATCAGTCAAAACTGGATTCACTGCAGAAAACGAACTAAGACTCTGATACTGACCATGCATCGGAACCCTACAAAAATCAAAATTCCCTCGTTTGAATTAATGAGGACTAGGGTTTGTTGGTAGATTTGATACCCCGTAACGCACCACGAAAAGGTGATCTACCAGTGTTACGGGTCATGGAGCGTCTGTGAAGTTCAGGAGGGAACTTCTCTGAGGCTCAGCAAAAGGACTTCCTAGAAATTCCAGACGAAACTTCTCAAAAGTTAAGTTGGAACTTCCCAGAAGTGCTAGAGAGCTTTCCCGAAGTTTAGAAGAGAAAATTTCAGAATTTCAGAATCAGACTTTCTCGAATTTTGGAAGAAACCTCTCCAATGAACAGAAAGAAACTTTCCAGAAGCATTGAGGGTACTTTTGAAGAGTTTGAGTACGAATTTCTCAGAAGTTCAGGAATAAACTTCACCAAAGTTAGGGAGAAAACATTCCAAAGTTCAGACGAGAACTTCTCAAAAGTTAAGGAAGAAACTTCCAACAAATTCAAGGGTATTTTCCTAGAGATTTTGGAATGGACGTTCTCAAAGTTTCAGTACCATTTTCCTCGGAATTCAAATGGGACTTATCAAAAGTTTAGAAAAAATAAGCTCATGAAAACATCTCCGAATTTTGAGAAATAACTTTCCAGAGAGGGGAAAAACTTCTCCAAAGTTCTCAAGTTAACTTCCCTAAAGTTCAGAAGAGGACTTCTCAGGAGTCCACAAAATTTAAGAAGATTTTCATAAAAATCTGGAAAAAACGTTACCAAAGTTACGAACAAATTTTCTTCACAGTTCAGGATGTGAATTATTAGAAGTTTAGAAAGTAATTAAGTTCAGAGATAGACTTACCAAATGCTTAGGTTTGGGTTGTAAGATGTGAATTTCTAATAAAATAAGGATTGACTGCCAAGATGTTCACGAGGAAGCTTTCCAGAATTTTAGCAAAGAGCTTTTTAGAATGTCAGGAGAGAACTTCTCTGAAGTTCAAGAGGCAAACCGATGAAGCAAGCTTTAGTAACATCATTCATATGACCATAATTATGTTCATTGCTCATGACACCATATTAAAATATGGAAAACCCCATCTTCGTAACCATTCGCACCGTACTATGAGCCAGGACACAAACACAAATTACAATTCTTTGGTTAACAACTCACCTCGTTTGAGAGATTTTATCGGTACTAAAAATTTTAGTTGCAATTTATCAAAGAAGTATAAAAAAAATCAAGAAGTTTATCAATATATCAAAGAAGGCTTCAAGAAGTTCAAAAAATCTTTCAAAAATTTACAAAATCTTTGATTCTGAATTTTTTTCCCTTTAAGGCTTCTACACAGAAAAAAAAGCGTTCCCGAAAATGAAAACGGACCGTGAACTTGTTCACGCTTTTAGAATGTTTCCCTTTAAACGTTATATAGTTCACGATTACGTATTTCTGTTCACGGTGTATTTTGGCTTATTCTCGAATTCATGACTGCAGTTCATGGATTTGAGCACGGATTTTTTTCCGTGTAGAATCTAAGTGAAAAGTTTGAATGCTTTTCCAGAAGGTCAGAGAACTTCAAGATAAAATCGTTGAAACAACCTAAGAATGTGTAAAAGCTTAAAGGAGTATTTCTGGCAATAAACTTGTTGGTGACTAGATAATAACTTGTTTTTTTGTATCATCATTAAAATAAATATCGACTCTTGTTCGCAAATTAAATAATAAATTCCACGGAAAATAACTCAAATAGCAACTTTGGAACAACATTGCAAAACCATAAGTGTAATTCACAAAACAATAGTGTAAAACATGAATACTTTTCTTCGACTGCCAAAAATGACAGCCAAATTGAGAATGTTGTAATATTTCAATGACATTTTGAAAAATTTCAACATTTCAGTTAGCAGTCGAGTTCGGTTGCCGACTCGATCAGATTCAGTCGGCTTCTATAATGCACACACTTTTTCGACTCGACAGTGAAAAGTGTCAACTCGACTTCTATAATTGACCCCTATTAATCCCTGATAAGTATCACAACCGTGGTGACACAATATTGAAGTAAGGGAACAAGAACTCGAGTGATAACTAATAAGCGTGTATTCACTTCAGATGCATAGTAAGGAATGAGACATTTTTCACTTGTTGATTGGGTTAAATAAGCAACCGCCTAGTTGGTTGCTAGGTTGCTATGCAGCTCGGTTGCTCCAACTTCTGAGGCTGTGTTGCTTTGATCCGGATCGGAACCTTGCAGGCAGCCGTCTATCTCGATCAGGAACGGGATCCACACCTGGAGGGACTGGTACTTCTTCTTCGGATGTTTTGGAATAGAAGGAGTCATCAGATTCAATGGGATTTTCATTTGCAGCAGGAATCTCGGGTTCGTCGTCATCAGAGTTCACATGGCGCCTTGGAAGTTCTGAACTTGAGAGTCCAAATCCGTCGAAGAATACAGATAGAGGTGATGGATCTTGATGTGAACTATTGAACATGTTGCTTCAATTGATTCGCATGGGAACGGATGAGGCGTTGACGGTCTTCTAGGTACATATTATAGTTAACCTTTCCGATTCGCTCTACGATGGTAGCCTTCTCCCAGTTCCACGTGTTGTTTCGATGTACTTGAGCGTATACTGTTTCACCTGCTGCAAACTGCCGTTTGAGTGCACCATGCTTCTTATTGAAAGCTGCATTTTGCTTCTCTGCTTTGTCGGAGGATGTTGATGGAGCTTCTGTTGGCGGTTTCAACAGTGAGAAAACAGTTCGTATTGGCCTCTGGAACATCATTTCGGCAGGAGATTTTCCACCTAAGTCGCTTGAAGGAGTGGCTCTCCTCCCGAACGAATTTTCCATAAGCTTCGCTTTAGGGTATCCACAAATTGCTCTGCCAGTCCATTTGATTGAGGGTGGTAAGGGGCTGTACGAATGTGGTTGATGCCGAGGTTTTCACAGAATGTCCGGAATTCATGGCTTGTAAATTGAGTTCCGTTGTCGGATACAATGGTGTCCGGAACGCCGAATATAGAAAACGTCTGTTTGAGGAGCTTGATAGTCGTTTTTGAGGTGACCGTCCGAGTCGCAAACTCTTCTGGCCATTTTGACATACCGTCGACAGGACCTGCATAATCCAAGTGGATGCGTTACCAAGGCTTCGACGGAACTGGCCATGATTCGAGAGTCGTCTTGAGTGGACTTTTTCCTGCGGCAGATCAGGCTGAACATCGCTTGACGAAATCTTCTATGTCCTTTTTAATTCCGGGCCAGTAGATGAAACTTCGAGCGATTGCCTTTATTCGGACTATCCCTGGATGATCACGGTGAAATTGCTTCAAAGTCTGCCGTCGAAACTTGTCGGGTACCACCACTCTGTCGTAGAACATCACGCAGTCGTTGACTAGACTGAGCGATTCCCGCCTGTGGTAGTAGGGAAGGGTTTCTGGATTAGTGATTGAAGCTTGATTGTTCGGCCATCCTTCGCGTATGTTCTTCAGTAATCAGCTGCAACGTTTTGCTTGATCTGGTAGCTTTTGAAGAGCATCGAAAAGATATGGGTACCTTTGTCCGTCAGAATGCTTGCCATGTCTTCTTCTAGAGTAACTGCAACAACTACGTACTCCTCTTCTGGTCGAATGATGCGATCGATAAGCCTTGACAACATGTCTTCTTTGAAAATGATCAAAAGACTGTTGGCATTCCGAATTCCACTCCCACTTGACACCTTGTTTCAGCAGCACTTGTCCATTGGGTGTCGCAAACTGTGCATGTTCCGAACAAATCTTCAATAGAAATTGATTGCTCCAAGGAAAGATCGAAGCTCGAAAATGTTGGCCGGAGGTGGAATCGATGCAATGGCCTTCAGTTTCTCAGGATCCAGACGTCCTAGATGTGTCCTAGATATCAATTTCCGTTTGGTTGAAACTGCACTTCTCTAGCTTGATGTGGAAACCATATTCTTGCAAACGGCTGAGTAGCATGTTGAGTGAAGCATTGTGTGACTTCCAGTCCTTTCCGAAAATGATCAAATCATCGATGAACGAACGAATTCCCGGAATATCTGCCATTATGCCATCTATCAAACGCTGAAATGGTCCTGGTGCGAGTCTGTTGAACCGGAACAATCCTCTGTGGGTGTTGATAGTGAAGAGCTTCTTGGAGTCATCATTCACTTCACGTGCAGATATGCATCTGACAAGTCAATGATACTGAACACGGTGCTATCCGTTGAGTTGCGCAAAAATCTCCTCCGGCGTTGGCAGAGGATAGTCATTGGCTTCCAGAGAATCGTTCAATCCCGTCGAATAATCTCCACAAATCTGTACTCGTCCATTTGGCTTGCGAACTACTAAAATCGGCGCTGCCCACTCTGGAGAAGTCAACTGGTGTAATGATTCCAAGATTCTGCAGGCGGGTTAGTTCGCCGTCAACGAGTGGAACCGTGTTGAAAGGAACCGGTCGCTTGGGAACAAAATACGGGCTTGGCATCAGGTTTCAGGAAAAGCTTCACTTTGGTCTTTGTGCAGTGACCCAACGATTCGTCGAAAACTTGAGCGTGCTTTTGCTTGAAGTTGTTGAAGTGAGTTATTGGTTGATGAGCTTGTTTTCAGATCCAATGTGATTGCAGATTGCGTCGAACGGTATTGAGTACAGTTTGAACACGGTCGATCCATTCTATGCCCAGAACATTGAGATTAGCAACAGACGTCACAAAACATCTTGCTTGCTTCACAACGCCATTGATAGCTGCATCACATTGGAACTCACCGATCAGATCTAGAGGCTCGCCGGACGCATTGACAGCTTTTATTGAGGGTAGCTTTGCTTCTGGGTTCTTAAGCATCATCCAGGTTGATTCGGAGATCACTGTGGATATCGCTTGCTGAATCCAACTGGAGTGAAACTTCAACGCCGTTGATTGATGTCGTTACAAATTTTCTCTTCCTGCTTTGATTCGCAATTTGAATGACGATGAAAACGCTTCTAGTTTGCGTGGCTGATCCGTTCTTCTTTCCCTTGTAACGTTTGTCCCGACGTTTGGATGAACTGTCTGTAGCTTTCTTGATGCAGCAACAGTACCCTTCCTTATGGCCAGTTCGATTGCACGTCTTGCATTGATGTGTAGAAAACGGACAGTCACGAACAAAATGCATTTGGGCCATTTACTGCCAGCAGGAGTACGGGGTGTCTTCGATTCCATCTCCATCGAATGCTGGTGAGGCTTACCGGGTTTCTTCTCGAGACTGCACGTGACTTCAAGCTTGATTGCTGCTCGATCATCGATGTGTCCGCTTTCAGGTTTACGAGGCGTTGAAACTCGTCGATGAGCGCTGCATGATACGGATGTTCGGTTTCGCCTTCGGTGATGAGTCGTGCTCGGATATCTTTGCATATCGAGGAGCTTTGAGTCCGCAGACGAACACTAAGCACCTTTAACTGGTCGATCTTGCAATTCTGGAGCTCGAATTTTTCCACAGCTCTGTTCACCATGTCGCCATGTAGCATGATCGCGACTTGACTAGCTGCAGACACACTGGAACCGTCGGTGGAAAGCCATAGAGGATTGCATGCCGAAAATCTTCTTGAGTGTTGAGATGGTTTGGCGAACTGACGATCCGGGTAGCTTCGGAAGAATGTAATTCACGTATCGGCTATGAGATGCGGTATCCAGCTTCCTCAGGGTTACCGAACTTTGGCAGCGTCGTCCAAATTCCTGGCATCACTCTCGAATAGCTCCGTGTACCGGAAAACCACTTCTCGAATGTAATCCGTTGTCCGGATCGAAGGTGAATTCACTGATGTTGGTCGATAGCGCTTCAGATTGGTTCAGTGTTCGAGGTGCAGGAACGTGCCAAACCGCGTAAGAAGTTGCGTGATTTGCAGAGTGGCGTCTTGCAGTTCGTTTCCTCCGGGCGCTCTTCCACTGCTACCTGCCGTCGGGGTAGATTCGCAGGCATTCTTCCGGATGGATTCGTGATCTGGATCGCTAACTGAAAGTCGTAGCGTCCAGGAAATACTCGTCGCCAACTGCTAAGTATCACAACCGTGGTGACACAACATTGAGTGGGTGAAGCAGGAACTCGAGTGATAACTAATAAGCGTGTATTTACTTCAGGTGCATAGTAAGAAATGAGATATTTTTCGCACTTGTTGATTGGGTTGGCTGCTAGTGTTGCTATGCAGCTCGGTTGCTCCAACATCCTGAGGCTGTGTTGCTTTGAGTCCAACAATCCCCAACAACACCCCTCCAGATGAGTCCCCTCGTTCCTACCGAATAATGTTACCAAAATCATGGGAAGCGAAATCTTTATCTGAAAAGAGCCATGTTTCATGAAGAACAAAATGCGTCACAACGCTGGTTGCGAACCAAACGCGTAATAGGCGTCCAATTGTTTTGGAATACTTCTACTATTACATTGTAGTGCTTCCCGATCATATCCTCAACGTCATTGGTAGAAATGATACATCGAAAGATATGATCGAATCAAAGAAGAGGCCACGTTGACTGACATTTGCTTTAGAAGAGACAGTTTCTTAAGACATTGAAAAATGGTGATGATGAATTCCACAATCCCAGAAAAAGACATTTTATCGGAGGTCTTCGACCTATAGATCCGGCCGAGTCCCGGCTGTCTTGTTAGTTGGCGTTCTGAGGCAAAAAACTGTAGTTCAACCTGGGGCTTTAAGATGTTCCCCGGAGAGCGCTGGAAAAGTCCACCCAGCCAGTGGTTTAAAACTTGGTGGAGAAGCTATTGCTGTATTGCCACCACTTCTTGAGTTGTTCAGAGGAGGAGCTTGTTCTACAGTCAGCGCGTTTTGGAATGCTTGCTGACGGTGCCATTGACGTCTTGCTGAAGCGCGCTTTCTCTTCTGCTCCCGCATGTAGACAACAGAATACTCCTCAGCATCCTCAGCGTCTGAACAACAGACAGTCGATTGGCAGGGATAGAGAAGATATCAAGCAATACAATGCGTTGGAGTCCTGAGCAACATTGAGAGATTCTCTTTGTCGACTTTCCTCTTTTGCGTTCCTACGGCTATGTAAAAACATACTCAAGTATTTTCAAGCAATACAGTACGGTACATGGCATAAAGACGTGATTAGGATCCAATACGTCGAAGACATCAGCAAATCGTTTAATGAGACAAGCTATTAACCAGAGAGAAAGTCGTGACGAAGAGAATCTCTCAATGTTACTTTAGACCTAATGCATTGCTCAGCTTGATATTGTTGTCAGATTAGGCTGGTGGGACAGCGGCCGGTGCTGATCTTTGGAGCCTTTCTGCTTAAGAACGCTGTGACCGCTGCGCTGGTGCACCGGTAAGGACTGCAGTATGACCAAACTGCTGACACTTGTCACAGTGCATGACGAGTCGGTATGTAGAGGCGAACAGGTAACCGAAGCTTCCCAACACTGAGGAAATTCGGGAGGGCAGCGCCAGAGATGAGTCACGCGAAACGAATTCGAGAGGCTTTTTGTGCCGTCGGATGACAACGTAGTTCATTTGCCTGACATCAAGAATTTGACCTTGAGACCACTGCTTTTTGTTGCAGTCCAATGACAGTTCTGCCATGGTCACGGAGTGTATTTAAGCGGTGTTTCAGATTGCAGGATGCTTCTAATCGCTGCTACTTCCGGAAGAAGGCTTTCTTTTCAGTTCTAACGAACACGCCTAAAAATCTCCATCCATTCGTCTCTACGCAATACTCATTTCTACTTCTCTCTAAGCTATAACACTGTTCTACGATAATTTTTTCTTCTCCTGCTAGCTGCCAACAAAACATTAAGATCCAGCAAGCTAAAAACTCCACACAAAAACGCGTCCGGCTTGTTGTCTCCGTCGCCTGATTCGGGGCGGGTTCGGATCTTCCTTCAGTTCCTTCTAAGCTTGAGCAAGCAACTCCAACCATTCCCATCCCGGTAGCCGGTGTTCAGTGTTGCTTCAGTTCAGTTTTGTTGCGAATTAAAATTAGTCATCAAAGTTAAATATTTCTTCTGGAACCACGTTCGAACAGTTTGACGAAAATGCCTCAAAACATTGTTCCCTATTGACATGCGATAACAAACGTAGGGTTCTCTAATAGTAAAATATTGCATTTTTTAGGTAAGATTATTGTGACATACGGTCGCCAGGGAGGGTAAATATAAATAATGGGTTTGCCCTCTTAACGGGGGGAAGAGGATAGTTAACAACAGTGAATAACAACTTGAACCATGAATAAGGACTGTTCATGTAACGGAATGTATAACTTTAAATGTGTGAAACAGGTGCGGAAGTGTGTAACTAAAACCGAATATTGTTTTGATTCCTCAACGCTATTAACTGTTAGTCACCCCAAGTATTGCAGAGTGCGACTGCGTGGTTCAATCTTCCGGCGGCAACAACGGCTTTCTTGATCAAGTTCTAAGCGATTTAATCTGAAAAAGGGAATGGCGATTAGCTGACTTCGGACAAGAATTATTTGATTGCCCGTTTTTCTTTTCTGGCGCACTCATACACACCCAATCCACACACAGGCTGCGAGCCTTCTCAGGTTCAATGCTGGGTGTTCAGCGGAAACCATCAGCAGTTGTGACACTTGACCAGGCCCACCTCTCGTCGCAGTTCAGCCCACGCGGGCGATAAACTCGGCGGTGATGAAGTGATTGCGGTGGATGGATTTCTTCGAGCCGCCACAGGAAGGACACGGCAAGCAGCCGGTAGCCACCTGGTTTTACGTAAAGGACGATTCAGGCACTATGGTGGGGAAAAAATGGAAGTTAGCGTTCGGTTGGCGTTCATTAAGGATCGGTCGTGACGATGCATTTGTACAGTTTTTCAGCATCTTCCGCAGCTCGCGCCGGTTTCGTTCAATCGTAACTCCGTGCAGTCGTAAACGTCCTGGAATCAGAAGGAGAATTTTTGTTAGAATATTTAACTGAGAACTGAGGTGATAGGAGATTTTTGCTCCAGTGTGGGTATATGATGAAAGGGGTGCCGTTGCAAACATTATGTTAACAGAACTCATCTCAACTTGGTGAATGGCGCCTATAAAAGTCGATTCAATATTTTTGCCCACTCAATAAGTGCAGTGAAAAGACCTCCTTTATCCACAAACTGTTAGCAACGGAGGTGGCATTCCCACTCTCCCCATTTTAGTTCCCGCTTCAATCGGGTGCATTGGTGGTCAACCATGTCCTGATTATATGAACTTATACGTAGAGAATATTTCATATTTATGTCACAATGTATTTGAAATCCACAGTTTGATCTGAAGAATAATTAGGTATGTACTAATACATTCTGTACTCCTGAAGATGAAAAACAGAGTAGACCACAATTATCTGGTAAAGGCAATGAGAAGGCAATGTGTGTTTGAGTCTAAGCTGAAAATGAAAACGCAGCCTTTCTTTCCTGCTTCATTCCTGAAATTCTTCTCAGATCTCGGTTCACTGTGAGCTGTTCAGACGATTCACTTTTTATTGTTTCAAAGTTTTTGTCCTGCCTCTAAGATTTAGACTGATTTTCTCAAGTGTTCTCTAAACTTTTCTATTCGTTTTTTAAGAATCCTAAGTTTCTGTGGACATGTAAAATTTCTCAAAATTTCTGTGAACTACTTTTAGTTCTCTGAAATTTCATTCACATTTCCTAAACTTTCCTTAACTTTGTTCCTTTATGTCCTTTTAATTTTTAATTTTTTATTCTTCTTTTCTTAATTTCTTTAAGCATCTTTGAACCGTTACAAAATCTACTCTGACCTTATGTGAAATACTCTCTGAAATTCATGCAGCTTCTTTCAAAAACTATCCCTAATTCACCTCCAACTATCCCTGAAGTACTCCTCAAATGTCTGTTGTTATCTTCAAAGCACATTTGAAGTACTCCTCCTTTGTCGAGTTTTATCTCTTCTTTGTGGCTCTGACTTTTATCTGAACTTCTCTTCCTATTTGCTTGATAAACTTTCTTGAAGTTATCTTCAATTTTTTTTGATCTTCAAACTTCACTGAACTTCTATTCCAATTTTTGTACATTCATCTGCCTCAATTTTTCTACTGAAAACTCTCAAGATTTCACCTTCTTTCATTCTCTCAATACCTAGTGCCTCTCTTTTCAACCTTTTCAAATGCAGCTTGTATTGGCGTGTAATATAACAACGATGATATGTCATTTCCTGACTGAATAGAAAAACTTGTGGCATCATTGAATCATGCAGGTCTGAAAAAGCATTTCATAGCCAATGGTTGTATTTCGTGGAGTGCTCACTTATAAGGTTATTCGGATCTTCCAGGAGACCATCCATGGCCTATTTGGGTCAGTGATTATTTTACAACCCACATTTCAGAGATCACAGTTCCAAC
>JASCZW010003956.1:0-49019 GCA_034211315.2 Aedes japonicus
TGTTCCACGCGCAAATGTCACAAAAAGACATATCAATCGCCGCCGTGGAAGTGTTCCGGTGGACCGTGAATAGGGTTTGAGACCAAAAAAAAGGACAACTATCCACGAAGGTGGTCACAGGTCGTCCGAGATCAGCTCGGATTCCGGTTTTTTGCTGCCATCAAAAGGAAGATTCGAGAAAATCCAGGGCGTTCAGTGAGGAGAATGGCGAGGGATCAGCGACTTTACGGCACAGATGTTTAAGGAAGATCGCGAGGCGAAGTCGAGGGCAAGAAAAAAATCTCACAGGATTACCAACCGCATCCCGGGAGTTACGAGTCAAGCGATGTAAGAAAATCTTGAACTTCCTCAAGCGAAAAAATCCGGAAACTTTGTTTACCGACGAGAGCATGTTTACCGTCGATCCTGTATCAAATTCCAAAACCGATCGGTATAAAAGTTTTCTCCCGCTAGAGAGCATTTCTCTGCCAAATGAGCAAATGAGTGAACTCGACCCTCTCCAATTTGGATGAAACTTTGCACATGTCTTCGGAATTGGTGACGATGGATTTTCCGCCGGTTAAGGGAATTTTTTGACTCAAGACAAATTTTTCAACAGGGCGTATGTGTTTTGTCATGCGTATTTTTCAAAAAATCATAACTCGAAAACCGTTGGTTGTAATAAAATTGCGTCTGAGAAGAAGTTGTAGTTAATTGATTTGACTTTATGAAAAAAAATATTTACACTGAAAAAAAAATTTTTTTTTCTTCAAAAATATCAAAAATTAAACTTAAAAATCAATTAGCAAATCTGTCCAACGTACGATTTTTATAAAAAAAATTTCAAAAAGATTTTTAGTCATAAACAAAAGAATAAAAGTTGTTTTACGATGGAGCAACTTAAGATAAAAAAGTTCTTAGAAGTAAGAAAGATTCAGTTTTTTTCTAATATGTTGTTTTTGCATAAATAGCCATATTTTAATAATATAATACGATTTTTCTAGTGATTTTAAACAAAAATGCTCTTTGTGAGCAACATTCGAAATGTATCCGCTTTCGAGATAATTTGAAATTAATGTCGAAAAAATGGCTTTTTCCATGAAAATATCGCTTTTTCAAATGTTAGTCGTGATTGTCCATCTGCAAAAGTATTCTTTTCAAATTGTACATAAGGGAAGGTCCATTAATTATGTCACGCTGTAAGGGGGGAGGGGGGTTTTGGAAAACGTGACGATCCATACAAAAAAATTTGAAGGTCCATACAAAAAACGTGACAAGGGGGGAGGGGGTTGTAAAAGTCAATTTTTGCGTGACGTAATTAATGAACTGCCCCTAACATTTTCTACAATATACCTTTACTACCGAGACGACACGAGACAAACTGGTTCCTGATATTTACTGGTAGGTAAACACGACAAAATTTTCTGCTTTTACTTACAGTATGTTATGAAAACCTAACCCGAAGTAAAATAATTAGTATTCATGTTAGTGAACAAGCGTATTTTGTTCAGGGTAGAAACATAATGTATTTAATTAGTTAAGCTGTTTATACTAGTAAGAATACAATTGTTACGCCCACGTATACCTCATTCATGACATTCCCTTTGGCGTTGAAGCAGAAAACATATCATATGTACATACCCCCTGCACATAAAGAGTGTACCACGATGAAATTGCCACACTATGAAATTGCTCTTAACTTTTTAACCGTTGGGTAAGAATTTAAATGAAAATTTAATGGGTGGATTTAGTCCATAGTGCATTATTTACATCCTGCAAGTTTTAAAGTCCTGTGGATCAAAACTCGCGGAAATGGAGTCGAAAGAACAGCTCGTGCGTGATAAAATCTTGCGCATTCATCACGAGAACAAGGATCTCTGCATCGTTCCATCGCTAAAACGTTGGGAATCGCGAATTCCACGGTGTCGCGAGTGATTGTTGTTCGAGGAACGGTTGACCACCGATCGGAAGCCCAGAAGTGAAGGAAAAAGTATTCCGTACAACACCAAAAATCACAACCGCGTAGTTGGGGCCTTCAATCTGAAATCCGAACGCCTCCGTTCGGGATGTGGCTAAGAAGCTGCACCTAAGCCGAAGTTTTGTCCAGAAGGCCAAAAACTAAGGCTGGGCTTCGAACGTTCAAGGTACAAAAGGCCCCTAATCGCGACGAGAAGCAGAACAAGTCCGCCAAAACCCGTGCCAGGAAGTTGTACCTCAACATGCTGACGATAGTTGAATGCTGCATCATGGACGACGAAAACATATGTGAAGGCCGACTTCAAACAGATCCCCGGCAACCTGTTTTTCACGGCCAAGGATAAGTTCAGCGTTCCGGGAGCATGTCCGCACTCAGAAGATGTCCAAATTTGCGAAGAAATTCCTGGTTTGGCAAGCTCATCTGCACGTGCGGGAAGCGGAGTGCACCTTTCGTGACCCAGGACACGATGAACGGACAGGTGTACATAAAAGAGTGCCTCCAGAAGCGGCTGCTTCCTCTCCTGAAGGCCCACAACGTCCCAACAATCTTCTGCCGGATTTGGCCTCATGCCACTACTCCAAGGACGTGCTGAAGTGGTATGCGGACACAAGGTCAATTTCGTGCCGAAAATGTTCAACCCTCCCAACACTCCGGAGCTCCGCCCCATCGAGAAGTACTGGGCGATTATGAAGCAGCACCTTCTTAAACGACCTAAGGTAGTGAAGACAGTCGAGGAACTGAAGAAAGTATGGGTTTACATGCAGAAACGGTTGATTCACAGGTTGTGCAGAATCTATGGCCGGGGTTAAGGCCAAGGTGCGGGCATTTGCGTATGGACTGTAAATAAAATACGAATAAAATGGTAAAATGAAGTTTAATAGTTATTTCTCAATCCCTGAAAATTTGATGGCAATCGGATGAAAACTCGAATTTTGCGAATCAATTTTGTTTGTGGCTATTTCATCGTGGACACCCTTTACCAATATTTCAAAAAAGTACCTAAAGTGCGTACCTAGTACGTATAAAAATGATTACATTACAAAGTCATGACATCAGTTTACCAGTGTCTTTCATAAGTAGCGTAAAGTGTAAAACGGTTTTGAAATGGAACTCAGGAAACAAAGCACTATTGTAAACCTTTTCGTAGAAATTCGGGAGACGGTGTTCGCCTAAACTTAGAAATTTAACTGACAAGTTGATTTGAGAAACTTTTATCCATGGTATACGGTCCATTTGGACACGTCATTAAGAATTTGTGATTCATGTCGGTTATATTCGTATCGTCGTAATCCTGTCGAAAAGAGTGGAGCAACCAGAAAACGGTGGACATGACGAAGCACCAACCACATCACGGAACGATTTGAGGAACACATCGGCAGCTTCAATTACCTCGGCATCTCCTCAGACAGTGACCTACCTGGATTATTCCAGGATACACAACATTGAGTTATTCAATAATGGAATTGCAGGAATAAATGTGTCTCCGATATCCATTAGAGAATTTAAAAACGATAAATACCGTCGGCAAAAATTTGCCAAAATTGTAATGAGTATTAGAAAATATCTATTCAGCTTACCATCACAAGAAGAGTCGAACATGAACATCCAATAATAATGATTGGGTTATTAAGAGAAATCAAGAAAATTACACAAAAATATCATTTTGCTATGTTTCACAAGAAGAATATGAAGAGGGAGCTGCAGAATGGGGTGGTAGTTATTAGCAAACAAAAATGATTCCTAATACACAGAAATATCACTCCTTCATTCCAGTTGCAGATAACAAAATCGCTGCGAAAATATTTTCAACTGACGAAATACTGAGTTTTCATAATATTTATAAGAATGTTAGGAAATAGTGTGTGTAAAAATGTCAATACATTTTTTTAAATAGTAGAAAAAATAAATAAATCATGTATGAACAAAAAAAAACTCAAAATTTTTAATTGGTAATTAAGATTTGTTAATTTCGTTAATTAAGAAGATGTTAAATCTTCTTGATGTCAAAAAGATAGTCGTTGAAAATTTTATGTACAATTTAAAAAAAAATACTTTTGAAGATGGACAGTCACGACTTATTTTTGAAAGTCGGATATTTTCATGGAAAAAGCCATTTTTTCGACATTACTTTCAAATTATCTCGAAAACGGGTACATATAGAATGTTGCTCACCAAAAGTATATTTGTTTAAAATTACTAGAAAAATCGTATTGTATTATTGATATATGGTTATTTATGCAAAAACAACAAATTGGAAAAAACTTAAATTTTTCTTACTTCTAAGAACTTTTTTATTTTATTCTTTTGTTTATGACTAAAAATCTTTTTGAAAAAAAATTTATAAAAATCGTACGTTGGACAGATTTGCTAATTGATTTTAAAGTTTAATTTTAAATTTTATTGAAGAAAAAAAATTTTTTTTACAGTGTAAATATTTTTTTTCATAAAGTCAAATTAATTAACTACAACTTCTTCTCAGACGCAATTTTATTACAACCAACGGTTTTCGAGTTATGATTTTTTGAAAAATACGCATGACAAAACACATACGCCCTGTTGAAAAATTTGTCTTGAGTCAAAAAATTCCCTTAGCCCGCGGAAAATCCTTCATCACCAATTCCGAAGACATGTGCAAAGTTTCATCCAAATCGGAGAGGGTCGTGCAAGATTTTGACTTTTTCCGGCTGATTTCATCTGGAAACGCTCACCTTGAACCACACTCAGAAGTGGCTGCTGAAACATCTGACGTTCTCGGCAAAGGCCAAGGCCTCTTCTAACCACCACTCGAGTACAGCAAGCCTCAAGCAAACATTGACTCGTAGGAGGAGGGAAATGGATCCAGGCTACATTATTAGGATTATTTCTAAAGCGTATGGAAACCGTTATTGCAGCAAGTGAAAACTCAGTCAATGATTAACATAGCTCAAGACTCTTAGAAACATCCCATTTTAAATTTAAAATTAAACGAAATTTTTGAGATTTTTTGTAAATTTTGTCATTGATACGCATACGGTAATGTTAAAAGGTTTGAACCGTTTACTAGCGTTCATGTCAAGATGCGAGAAATACAATCTTATGGATAAGACCTTTTGTCTTTCTATCCAGATGCGCAGAGCAAAATCTAGCCAAAGAAAAACTCACAGTTAAAATTTATTGTAATTTCTTGTCGAACCAGTGAAAATTGACAAATTATGCACACTGGTGAGTGTGAGCTTTTAAGTGGAGTACCTACAAATAAAAAAATAAAAAGAAATATTAGTAACTTCCATTTTTAATAAGAACACGACACTGAAGAAGTCTGCACATTGTAGACGAAATACGCGTTACGAAAGTTACTAATCTTTCTTCTCATTTATCTAGTTAATATATGCACATCAAAAAAATATTATTCTGAATTGCTACATCCAAAGGCTCGAGCTTTTCGTTAAATTCCATCTATAAGGTTTTGCGCAGTGCCCTTGATTGGAACTGGATTGGAAGCTTTTTCCGACTTTTTAGCAGAATCTTTCTCATTATTGACATATCCTTTCGATTTTCCAAGATTTCACTTTCCGATTGCCCAATATGTTTCAATTGGTTCAAGTTCTAGGGTGTTCGGAGGATTGCAGTTCTTTGTTAATGTTTACGGTGTTTTCCGCATATCATTCCTGAGCCTCTTTTCTATTATGAAAGGGCGCCAGAACAAAACGAAACAAAAAAAGGCGAAAGGTAGTCGCCGTTTTTGCTGGCAATCTTTGATATAGTTTGATTTAGTTATGAAGATTTTGCTCATAAATCCACGACTACATATAGCCTGCACACTACCAAAATGTCATGTAAATTTCTGTCACTGGGACCGGCACATGCAAGCGTCCTTTGGCACATAAGAATGAGTTAAAAGGGATGGTAAAATAAATTCAATCAAACATATCTTTCGTCGAATTGCATATGTGTCAGTTACAGAAGACATATTTGACACGAAATCTTTCTTTATGTTTCCCGACTTTTATCAAAAAGGAATTACGTCTCCTGTAAACTTCATAATTTCTAAGTGTGTGCTTCTATACATTCAAGCGAACTTTGACAACTTTTTGGCCTTTTGGCTTCGGAATCCACCAGATTCCTTAGGTGCTGTGAATATATCTCTAACCAGCCACGCTCCAGGGCTTTTTGGCTTTAAAATGAGTGTCGAAGTTGCCACCCTGTAATGCAGTATAGAACTCAAGACCATTAAGTATGATTTGACGTTCGTTTCATCGCCCATTCCGCTTCAATTTGAAGTTGCCGTTTCGCTTACCGCCGGATGTGGGCTTCCGAACAACCGCGGTATTCCGAGTCATTTTGCATAGACGGATTGTCAACACTGTTGTGCAGAACACGCACGTTTTGCTTTTTCGACTTTCTTCTTCTTTAGCTGTATGACTTTTAACTAGATATAGGAAACATGTAGCAAAATTCTTATTTTTTGCATAGCCTACAGTACAAATGTGTTCTTATATCTAGAGCTGCAAAGTATTCCCATGCATTATTTTATTTAAAAATGTTCGGAACACACACTATAACCAATAATTGAAGCCTTAAACAAAGACTAATCAAACTTTAATTCAAGGTTTATATTAAATGCTGTTCACACCAAAATCCGGACATGCAAAAATATATTTTTGAAAAACAATGGCATGTTTATGATTCATATTATTAATTTCCTTTTATGTACATAAATGTGATACTCAATACAACTGCATATAGATTTATATGGATTTATTTCCATAAACTGTTGGGTGCACTTTCTTATTCACTCTTTTCACCAATCTATGCATGGTGTCCTTGTCAATTTTCTTCGAAGCAGTAAGCTGCGTAGAACGAAATTCTTCGAGCGTTGATACCTCTCCACCAAGCTTTTTGAGGTTTCCCTTGACCATTGACCAGTATGTTTCAATCGGGCAAACCTGTGGACAATTTGGTGGATTACAATCCTAGGGAACGTAATAAACGCTATTTTGCTCATATCAAGTGATTGTATCTTTAGCGTAATGACAACTAGCCAAATCTGGCCAGAACAAGGATTGAATTACATGTTTTCTCAGGAAAAGTAAGTGCCGCTTTTTGAGGCATTCTTCCCGGTAAATCTTAGCGTTTACGGTACCTATGGTTACGAAAATCTGAGATTTTAGTCCACAGGAACATATTGCTTGCCAGACCAGATATCCATTTCAGATGTGTACAAATCCGTTCTCGAGAGATATTTGAATTTTTTGAAGCAGTATGTCTCGTCATTCATGACAGCACAATGGAATTTTGTGAGAAGTTGTTCATAAAGCTTTCTGGAGCGTGTTTTTACCGATTTTTGTTGCTTTGTGTTACTATCTGGGTATGGTTTAGCTTTGAATGATTTCAATACAGCCTAAGACTTCACTGTTTGCACAAAACCGGTTGACATTTGCACTTGTTTCGCAACTGTCTGTTTTGACACCTTCGGGTTTGCCTGAAAAGCAGCAAAGGCACTTTTCTCCTTCCTTGTATGGCTTTGACCACTTCCTTTTCCAGTTTTCCTTTCGACAGTAAGACCCTCTTTATATCGTTTAATCATATTTGCAACAGTTGATTTTGGCGTATTTAATGATTTTGCGATGAATCGAATAGTAGAATTGGGATTTTGCAAATATTTGTGCAAGATAGATTTCATACGTGTTGTTTCAGACGGCGCCATCTTGAATACAGAATGCGCTTTTGTAAACAATGTATGTGATTCAGTGTAATTCATTTAGTATTGATTTGACTAAGAAACAGGATAAATACTTTGTCCGGATTTTGGTGTGAACTTCCTTAAGTCAAAATAAATAAATGTGTTTCATGAACTCCAGATTGTGTACAGCCAAATCGATAGATTGGGTTGTCTACCTCAAGCCCAAAGATAATCATAAGGCTTAGATATGACTCAGTATCGTAGCAAGATACGCATACATGAAAAAAAACCCGTTCGCGCATTCGTGAACAAAAATTCACGGTGGTAAAGTCAATCTTTTATCTCATTTTTTAGTTACCTTGAACTGGTCTAAATTCGAGATGTTGTAGTCCTTTAGTTTGGATAGCATGTATGTCCAGTGGTATTGACCAAAAAGCCCGATGGATCCCGACCCGGAGAGCTGGAAGGCCATTCATTGTTGGAAATCCACCACATTATCCCTACCAGGCCTAAACAATATTCGCCGTATCAGCTGGCGTGCCATTTTGCTAAAAAAATAACGATCTTCTCCATAGATCTGTCGTATGTTGGGAGTAACAAAACTTCCATTGATTAAAACACGGTGTTGTGCGTTTTGAGGCTGTCCAAAAAAAAATCAGTAAAATATGGCATTTCGCATTAATGTTACGCCGGCGCGCGTACCTTCATTTGTACCTTCACAGAGGATACAACCAGAACTCACCGCAGATAAAGAAAAGTTCTCTTTTATTCGGTGATAAATAGACAGAGTGAAAGTGTGCACCTGTGATGGGATGGCTTGGAGTGGTGAATCACTCTCATTTTAAACGAGCGCTCTCCCGTGCTCACATCTGTCTTCGCCACGTGCTGTCGCCTGCAACCACTGCCGCGTACACTGGTGGAGAACGCACCAGTGCTCTTTCTGCGATTCGCTGGTGCGATTGAAAGTGAAAACATCGTCGGAGTTGCAGAAAATGTTCGAAAGAAGGGAGCGGGAAAAAACATTATTCTTTCTTCCTTTGTTATGTAGCGTCAAAGCGACTTTGCAATCACTGCTTTATATTGGCAGAAGAGCCCACGCCAGCTGACTAGGGCGAACGCGTCAGGGAATTTATCTGCATTAGCCTTTTCTTCTCACTCTAGGGCGATCGGGTGTAGTGTGAATAAAAACCATTTTTTCCACTCACATGCGCAACCCGCACGCACAACACGGTGGTGAATATAAACAAGAGAGAAGAGCTCTCGTTGAGGTAGGAAGAGTGTTTGGAAACAATAAAATCTCTCTCTACCACACTGAGGATATGGACATCACTGCTCATGACCAGCGTGCTGCGATAGTATCACCTTTGCTCTATCCAACCTCTTCAGTTTGGATGGTTCGGAAACGCTATGAACCTTACGTTTTTTTAAAGCCTTGAATCCATAATCACGTCGTACAATATTGTGAGCTGATCCGTAAGAAATTAGGAAATGTTCAGGTCTGATGCCATTTTCTGTATTGAACGTTGTCCTTTTCGTCGGATTCGCTCTCTTACGATATCGATGTTTCGCTATGTCTGTAGCGAACTTGGACGACCGGGCCTTTTCCTGTCCCCCAAAGAGGACGTCTCCTGATACCTTTTGATGGTCTTGTATATAAAGATGCGCTTAACAACAAATAATTTCAGGCTTTTGAAAATCGCTCCTGGGCGGTCACCATTCAAAAATCGTTTCACAATGATTTCCCTAAGTTGCTTCATCGCGCAAACAACAACTGACCGAAAATGAATATCACACGCATATATCAGTATATACATGGAAGTAAAATTATCACAACACATAGCATAGCATAGCATAGCATAAACCAGGTTGCACAATATCGTGGGTGGTACAAGCTCTGAACTGTAGTTAGGAGGGAGACACTCCTTCATTGGTTGCTGTTTGATAGTTATTTGGGAGCAATCCCTACCTCTTAGATAAAGGGTGTGTCGCCTTCTACCAGACCAGAGCTGTCCTGGCCACGTCCTTGCAACTGGTGGGAATAAGGAAGGAATGTAAATCCGACACTGGAAGTAAAATTATCACAACACATTTACAAAATATACGCATAGTATGTATTTTACACGCATATGAACAATTGTATCCGAATTTATTGAAAACGTTGTATATCCGTGAATTCAGATCACGCAGAATTACAGCTGTGATTTAGCTTGTTTTGTTTTAACGATCAATTCAGAGAAGCTATTTTATAGATCATCATGCCCGACAGGTAATAGCAGTCGGAGGATAGATTGGATACATTGGAAATATTTTCTATTATTTTAAAACAGTAACATTAATATTGTTTGTTGTAATGAAGTCGATAAATTCAGATAAATACCAAATTAAATTACTTGAGCTGTCATTTTAAGGACCTCTTTCATGAATAAAATCATGATATCAAGAACTGTTCATGAACTTTCGTCATGTTATCATGATTTTTAGAACATAGTTCTCGCTTCTATGATTTGTTTACGTCTGCTTATGGATTTTGTACTGTAACGCAGGTGTCATTATCATAACAATGTTCCCGTTTGCATGATTTTCGTTCAAAGGGTATATTAGAAAATACAAAGATGACTTGTTCCAAAAATGTTGTCCTTTTGTTGACTTATTTTGAAACGGATGTTTTTCCGAGAACTAATATCAGAATTTTAAATATAACCAACTGTGGGTCTAAATTTTTCGTATTACAGTATAACAGAGCTCTCCTACCTAAACTTCCTTAAAATGAAAATTTATTTAATCGTATCTCAGCTGCGGAAACCAATCGTAAAACTCTACAATCAAAAAAGAAAAACAAAATAAACGGGGAAATCTTCGTCATAATACCCTTCTTCGCGTCACGTTGTGTGTCCCACGAAGAGCCGTCGACATCATTTTCCCTTCAAATGAGGCCATGTTTTCATTTCCGTTGTCTGACTCGGGATTCAAAACACAAAGAACTGCGACGTCTACCCTCGATCCGGCGCGGCGTTGGGAAATCTTCCTCCACCCTCATCGCCAAGCTGGACGACCTTCGCCGAGACCATCAGCATTCGTCCTACCTCAAGCCATGATTTCAACATCTTAGCCCAGGTCGTGAACTTTTGTGAAATACCATTTCCTTACGATTTGTTGTCTTGTGGATAGAAAAAACAAAATCGCATTTTCCCTCGAACGTTTCTGTTTTCCCTGGCTATATAGCTACGGCGCAAAAAAAAAATCACTGTTTACAGTAATAACTCGGCTAATGAAAATCATTCCGCGGAGAAAATAAACCAGATCGGGAAAATATTATTACGCAGAATAAGGCAAACTGTCCGAGTCAACGTATTTTCCACTACATCGGGCCGAATGACGAACAAAGCAGGCGGAGCAAAGTTGCACGGGCCAAGTTTTCCGCTGCGCAGATTATTGGCAAGAGGAAAGTGACGCTGAAAGGGAAAACATTTTTCCGTCATTCGGTCAACGTGAATGCTGCTGCTGCTGCTGAGATTGGCACGGTTTCAAACTAAATATAATTTATGAATTTTCCGCTATTTTTTAAACGGTTTGGCTGTGGGTAAAGTATGGCAGTCTGGTGCGCGCACGATGCTTTTGATAAATTGGGGACAATGGTCATTTGTCAGCATTTTGATTCCGAAAAATTGTCCGAAATGGTCTCGTGACACTGGTCGCGTGCAACTTGAGGGCGGTTTTAAATGTTCTGGCGTGAATTCTCGTTTTTGTTTTGAATCCTACACAGCAAATAAAGTTGTTGAATATTACACAGAATCAGATGCACATACGTCATTCCATCGGTTGTGTGATATTAGGTTGTCTCGATGTTCACCATAAAATTATGCACTACGTATCGAAATAGTTACAGCGGAAATTAAAACAAAAGGTTGCTTTTATTATAATAGAGAATAATAATAATAATTATAAAAAAAAGATATGAATGCATTTATAAAAATGTGAGATTTTACTTCAACGGAAGATTTGCTCCCGCGCTTGGTTTATATCATCCTTGGTTGGCTTTTTCATTTGCTCCTGGCCGGAACTGCCAATCCTATCCAACCTCCGACAAGCGATCGCTGCGTAGTGCAAAATCTGCACATGGATCGGCCACTTACCAACATCCGGAAAGCTGGTCGCAAACGTTGGATCACTGTGCCTGTTAATGTAACCGAGCAGGGCCGGTTGGAACGTTGGTGAGGGTGGAGCAAACGACAGACAGATAGCCATCAATTCACAACCACGAATTAGCGAGTCCTGGCTGGGAGTTTCAGTCGTTTGCCGATACATCTGGATGAGCCATCGCAATGATCTCGATCGCCACCGAATTCAAACTCATCCCAACCCGAGCCTTCCGATCACCCATGTAGATCTGAACTAGCTTGAACAACTCTGTGGCCATCTTCTTCCCGACCTTGTCTCTCGCCAGCGAAAACATTGGCCTACTAATGGCATTTGTCGTCCAACTCGGCATGTCCTGGATGGATGACTTCTTCCGGAAGATACCCTTTGAGTGAAGATTCAGATTATCTTGCGCAAACTTGTCGATATCACACACTTTCAGCAGAGCCATCGCCGTGCCCATCCAAATGGTCCGAATCTTTGTTGTCCGGTTCGTGGCCGGAGAATGAGTACTTCGACTGGCTGTCCGAGTGGAACGAGTCCGAATCAAAGAACTCACCAAACCCGTAACAACCGAACAATTTCGCCTGCTCCAGGATGTAGTGCTGCAGTGGCAAAAGATGTTCGAGTTTCTCCTGTCTCCTGCAAGATCGAAAAGGAATTTGAAGTATGAGGTCAAAAATTGCAGCAGTGCACTTACCTTGTCCCAATTGCAGTAGAGCGGTGACGTATTCCCATTGTCGTAATCGAAATTGTACCCAGTTCCCTGGTTGTTGTGATTACTACTTTTCTTTCTATCGTGCTGTGGTTGTTGCGGAGGCTGTTGTTGCTGTGGTAGAGGACCTTTATTGTGCGATGAAGAATTATTCGATGCAACCGTGTTCGTCGATCCTGATCCGGATCTCTTCTCCAGCGTCAGCTGTTTCTGCTGTTGCTGCATCTCCTTGTTGTGCCTTTCCAAGTTTGGTTTGTTCTAATTCAACGAAACCTGATCCTTAAATTCGGAACAACATCCTTCAAGGCCTGCACAAAAATCTCCGGCTTGCAGGTGGTATTCTCCTAAGTAGAACCTCCGTTTTGACCATCACTGCCCTGTGGCCAAAAACTGCTTGGTGTCGGCAAATTTATACTGCTCTCCGGAAGCGACGCATGGGTTAGACACATCGATGAGATGATTTTTGCTACATCCTGGGTGGAAATTTCACGGCCACCGACTTTTAGCAGATGCATTTTGCAATCGTCAATGGACATCGTGAAACCGTACCCGATTTCCATCACGAGTTCACCAGTTCAGCTGAAACTTCTGAGTTTTCCGGGTAAAGCAGCGAGAATCAACGGCACACGATGACGAGGAAAGTCTCGACACAGCTGCTGTTGAAGCCCTCTTCGATTATTGCCACTAACTTGATATTTTGCCACTGGATTGATGTTAATGAAAGAACGGCCGCGACAACGAAGAAAATTTCCGGTGTTGTGAACAAACATTTATCGAATTCGTTTTTGATAGGTTGGAACTAGTTTCAATCTGCGATTTCTGAACTTATTGTTAGCGCAAACCTCAACCCGATTCGAGTTACAAATAAAAACGTATACACTGATGTTTAACACACAAAAAGACGACCCAATTTTGATACTCGATCCAGTTTGGAACTGAATCAAAAACGAATTCGATAAAAAAAAAAAAGAACAAGTTTGGCAGTGTTGCGAGATTTAATTTTACATAAAAATAAAATGCAATAAAGCATCAAAATCGTATAATATTTAACATTTTTTGCGGAGTTCTTTATGTGCATTGTTTTTCGTGTAATATTTATGTTTTTAATATGTGATTATTACATTCATGCAACTAATAATGTTTTTCTGATGTAATTTAAAGACCGATGTAATATTCCACTAAGTGGATGTTATTGTGCATCGTATTTCCTTGATTACATCAGTTTTTGATACGTTAGAATCAATAACGTTGAGGTATATTACATTGTTTTTGCTGTGTAGGCGTTGTTCCAACTGACAAAATAATTTGAATAAATTTGACAGGTTAAATTTTTTCAACTAATTATACCAGTCAAGTCGTCTTATTTTGGACAGATGGCCAGTGTAGACATGAATAACCTAGTTATCACAGGAATAAACTCAGTGAAGTGGTTTGATGGAAGAATAGCAAGAATTAGAGGTTTGAAGGTTGGGTGTCGAGAATAGTCAACATTGCCGAAGCCAACATTCCCCTATCATAAAATTGTGAATTTGAAAATGGAAATCTTGACAATGACACAATAAAACCGACAAAGTTCAAGATTTAAGGTACAGGGAGACCTAGATTCAACTGCCGCATGACAAGCATTTTCGATCTATTTGAACCGGCAATCAAGCTCGATACGTATATTTTCTTTCCAACCGCATTGAGACAAGGAATTGTTAATCATAAATCGATGGTTTTATTACCTCGCTTGGATGAATGAATGGCGTATTTGGCGAAATAAGTCAAAAATTACAGATAGGTAGTAAAAAGGTTCACTTTATTCACAATTATAGATTATCGGTCGTTTGAAATCCTCCTTTGAAAATCCGAAGCTCACGACTTTCGAAACGCATCAAAACAATAAATATGACCGATCTACGTGTTTGGTTCCATTTCTTCGTCGCATATTATCGGTGCAAAACGGTCTACGAATGTTCATCGCAGTACAAATCGGTACTAGCTGATAAGGCATTATTATCATTTTTTGTTTTGTTTTGGGACCATTGTCTATATCATTTCTTCGTTCAAGTGCTGTCAATTGGCTTCCGGCGTGTTAACGATGGCTTAACACCAATTGAAATTATCCTCTTACTCAAGACAATTCAACCCGTGCCACATCGTCGGTTATCTGCAAGTGGTTAACCCCTTTTTTTCTTTAAATAATAAATGAAAGTAAATGACGGTGACAAAAGCTGACTCGGGAGGCACATTATAACATTTGCCACCGTAAATTAACGAACCCGGCGGAGATGGTATTTGTTTTGAATGCAATAGCGGAACTTAAGCGCCGATGAAAAAAAAAGGCGAAAGCATAACGTAGAACGTGGTAGCAGTGAGACACGAACACGATTAAGTGCCACCGATTGCTTAAGCCATTCAGCCAGCCAGCCCCGACTAAGTTTTGTTTGGGTCTCTAAATGAGTGAGGAAAACCTCTGCGGATTAGATAATGTTGTTCACCAGACGGTGCCACAGGTTGATGCTAATGTTGCCTGTCAACTAGTTTTGCTGGAGTAAGCTCGGTGACTAGAGGCGGATAGTTGCATGTCTGCGATGTGATTTGTCATGTAATAGTCATGTAATATTGGGGACGGGTTCGGTGGCTCAGTGTACCGAGTGTCAACTCAATGAGTAGAACGGCGAGGGTTCTTTCAACAATCAATATGCCACTCACGATTCAGTGTTGAAGAACCCCTAGGTCCAAAGTACACCTTGTAGTATGCACCTTGCAATAATTCTTGCGCTTATCTGTACCTTTCGGTACTAGTATCTTTGTTGTTGTTTTGATTCACCAACCAGTTGCAAGGACATGAACAGGACAGTTTTAGATTGTGGGAGAGTGTATCACTACCATCGATAGAATGATTGTGCCACCTACGAATTAGTGCGACATGTTAACTAACTATCACAATAATTTATTTTGTATACAGTAGGGTACGATGGTTACCTTACCATCCTGGTACCAGGATTCTAAACCAAAACACTCTTATAATTTTTATTACAGGTATACCTCGATAGTGCGTACATCGACATTCGCACTTCAAAACGCAATTGCTTAAAAACTACTGTGTGAAACTGAAAATATATATAACCAAAAGAAAGAGCAATCTTTTGCTCTGTCTTTTGGTTGTATTAGATTTTCTAAACAACCAGTATTATTTATGAAATTTCGATTTGAAGTTCGTAAGTTGATGTACGTACTATCGAGGTATACCTGTATTACAAACTGGAATGAAGTTCTCATAGTGACATTTATGCAAAGTACAGCAAGCTGGCCCACCAGAATATGCAACGCTTTTTTGGCGTTTATGTTGGAAATCAATGGTTAGTTCGTTAGTTTAGGTAGTCTGTTTTTGTAGCATGTTTTTATGGTGAAATAGAAGCATAGACTAACTGTAAGACCAGTAGGTCCCATACAAAAAATATTTTTTACTTGGCTCAGTCAGTACTAGTACATCGGTCCCAAGCTTAATAATGCGCCCCTAATAATGAACTCACGCGAACACACTCTCAAATATTCTGTCAAAATAACACAGCAAATCAAAACAAAGGCGCAAATATGTACAACAAGGTGCTGACTTCAAGGTGTAATTCGGACCAAGGGGTTCTACAACAGTGAACCAATTTCAAATCGCAAGTTGCATATTGATTGTTGATAGAAGGGTGTTGTCTTGAAATCATTTTTATTTCATAATATTTTGAAATAGCTTTTTTCAATAGTTTCACTTATCAGAATTAAAAAATAAATGGAATGCGGGTATATTATTATACATTTCAACGAAAAATGTCATAATCCACATATCCCTAAAATACCCTTTATGCTGATTTCCGGTAGGTAATAAGTTTATCATTAAACGAATTGTTAAGTAAACGATGACGTCAATTCGACAGTTTTTGGTAGTTTGCTAGCATTTTGTTGCCATCACTTTTACTGCTGTACATTTTACAGCATAGTTAAAGTAATGCGAACGACTGAGAGCTTTCACACTTCTCAAAAATGTAAATGTTGACGTCCATGTCCACTGATCTATTAAGCTTATTACGTTTATGTGTGATAGTGAGCCTTCTGGAAAAATGGCATTGCGTTTTGGACGAAACATAACAAACAGCTGTTAGGTTAACTGTGGAAAAAAATTTAACCCCGCAATAGACTGTACAATCTTCTAAGCAATACTGTACAATCTTCTAAGTGTGTAGTGTGCGTGCGTTAAGGACATACGGGATCAACTACCTTTTACTTCAAAGTTTTCAAGTACAAACCTCATATACTATAATCATTTCTGACGTGAAATTTTATAAAATCGTTTGCTCTACTGGAGCATTGCTAGGCAACTTGAGCGTTGATTGTTTTGTTTTATTTGTGATTTTTAGTCTCACTTAACCTACAATTCATTTGGAGAAAGGACTGCCTCCCGTTTCACCTTAAACGTCATTAAGCTTAATAGGAAGCCATGCACACCAAGAATGAATCAAACTGTCACCCATTGTTTACAAAACAATTTCACTTGAAGGGTTGAAGGGTTGACAGCTAGAAGAGTTTAACACTGAGAATTTCACCATAAAAATATTAAAAAATACAAGCCTAAATCAATTAAAAAAAGAACAATTTGATTCTCTTTTTAAGAAAAACAGGGCTGTTATCAGCTTATCCGTGTAACTGCTGCTCTGAAATTTCATTGAATATTGATTTTTTTCTATTTTTATTTAACATAATACATATTTCTTACAGTGCTCAAGCCAGTTTCGGTTATTAAATCAAAATTATATACATTAATTGTTATGTTATATATTCTCCGTGCGAGGAGTAACGATTATGATGTAGAAGAAGATGTTCACACATCACCATGAGGCACCAAGAGTGAACAGCAATGTTTTTGGCTAGAATGAAAGATATGAAGAGAATGTTTTGATAGTTACGCTAGTGTGCGGCAGGCTTGGAAATATAACAGATGTTTTAGGAAAATTGAGCGAAAAGGACATGTGTACAGTGGTACTCGAACCAACGACATTTTTGCCTAACATCCCACTGCGGGGTAGGTCGAAGCACGGACTAAGTCCGCCACTTCAACTGGCAAAAATGTCCGGTTGGAAGACATCTTCTTCTACATCAAAATTATATTATCCGAACAAAGTAAACGTTATAAACAACATGAACAAACAACAACATAAAAACAACATGAAAACCAACTTACGGCCAAATGGCGACAGCTGTCAAACTTCACTGTGATATCGTGGTTAAAAACCAACGTTCTGCTTTGTTTGATTTTCTGCTTTTATGATTCATTTTGCAGTAAATAATATTTAAGATATTATCTAAGAAAAAGTTATATCTAATATCAGAAAATTCTATGTAAAGGAAATTTAGTTTGATAAGAGCCAAAAACTATACGAGTTTGCAACAACAACAACAAAATTAAAACTAATACATTTGATAAATCAATGATAAATTTCATTTAAAAATAGCATTTTACTCTCAGCCAAATAATCATAAGAATTTCAAAAGGTTCCTAAGTAGCACGTAGTGATCATAATTAGTTGTAGTAACTTGATTATGACTAAGTAAGTCAGATTTATGTTATCTCAACTGAATGGCATTAAGTTTGCTACTAGGGGTGAACTTATGAACAATGTTATGGAGTTTCATAAGGCTGACTTATGAATGGATTTTGTTTCACATGACGTTGTCTTGTACTAGCTTTCGATTACAAGTGTTGACAGACACTAGTGGGCAAGTCACTGGACCCATAACCTCAATGTTCAAGGTTCGAATCCAGGTTGCTCCTTATTTTTATTTTTCCGAAATCATAATGATTTCTTAGAGCAAATAATCATGATGCAATTTTATGAATTTCGAATGTTTATTTCGTTTATTATCTTTTACCATTTAAACTGCATACTTTTATTACTTTTGATTCAGTTATAACAAAAGAAAAATCGTAGCAAATGACGGAAGGTTCGATACATACCGTATGCGTCATAATGTTTGCACCATCTTACAAATAAGGTTCCCGTTTCCCCTGTGCATACGATGTCTTGGTTTTCTTTGCATGCATGTACACGCAATTCAGTAGGTACTCAATTTTGAGTAAAAAATCATTAAGTCTGGCCAAAAGGGAACTTACCCAGAAATGGGTAAACATATCTTTACTCAGATATGAGTAAATGAACATGTGGACGAAACTGAGTCAGGTTTACTCAGATTTTGAAATTTGTCTGACTAATTTTGATGAAAAATAATAAGGAGTGTGCGTGAATGTCTTAATTATTATTACCTTAAGAAGATGAATCTATAACAAAGTGCTTATAACAGTTCTGAATTTATTCAACATAAAATTAAGTGAACGAAGGAAACAAAAGGTTCAGTAAAATTTGTTCAGTTTGTATTGATCCTTTCAAACTTAAGTCACACACTTTCGGTAACTGTTTAATATTGTTTGATACATCAAAACAGAAAATATAAAGTTATAATACATCTGCAGCTTGCTGGTGACTTTTTCCGGCAAACATGGAAACTCTTCCAATACAGGTATAATATATCCAAAAATAAAGGGTCGCTTTTATGTAATGCTTATGAATTTATTCATCGCCAATAACAAACTTCTAGCAGCCCGAAATGCGGCACTCAGTACCTGAAATACTAAACATATATACTGACGTGATATGTTAAAAAATAAGAACATGCGAAAACTTATCAACAAGCTGCTGATAGGTGATTTATTTTATTTATTGGTGAATTCACTTAAAGTCACTGCGTAAAAATAACCTGTTAACAGTTGTGCGCCATTTTGAACTTTATGAAAATTTCTATCATAATTTTTTACCCAAATCTGGGTAGATTCCACTTATCCGAGAAAAACAGGTTACTCATGTTTTGACAACTGCATACAGCTCGCAGTGTTGCAGTCTACGCAGTCACTGAGTAGTCTCAAAATAGCGTGTAATCTATATTTCATAAATCATAGTAGGCTGCGAGTAAAAAGCCGATTTCCTCAGTTTAATAGTTCCATCATGACGTAGTGGCGTCGTATTCGTGATATGTCCCACGCGCAATGTCACATAAAGACATTTGAATTGCCGTGGGAGTGTCCCGGTGGACCGTGAAAACGGCCTTAGACCGAGCAAAGAAAGTATACACACTTCGATGTTTTTACAGAAATCTGTAAAGTTTTACCGAATTCTCTACAGCTGATCGTTCGATAATCCGATTTACCGGATTTCGGTGAAATTTTACAGATATCCGTAAAAATTGCCAGATTTCGATAAAATTTCACTGAAATTCAGTTAAATCGGAGCTGTTGAGAATTCCGAAAAATTTTACAGATTTCTGTAAATTAATCTCAGTGTGTAGATCCGCGAACGTGGTCAACACGGGATCAGCGACTTTATCGGCACGGAAGATGGTAAATGAAGATTGCGGGGTAAAGTCAAGGGCATGTAAAAAAAACTCACATGATTAACATCCACATCCGGGAGGTAGCGATGTAAGAAAATCTAGAACAATCCGCTAATCCTTTTCGCCGACAGAGCATATTTACAGTCGATCTCTTAACAAATTCCAGAACTGATCGCTATATTAGTTCTCTTCCGGTAAAAGCGTGGTCAACGAGCATAAACACGTGTATCTAGCTTTATGATGTTCTAATTGGTGACTTCCGGTGACTTCCGGCTTCCGGTGTTCATTCCAGAAGGCGGCAAAGGAAACGCAGAGGCTTACATCGGAATTTTAAGTCAGTATGTTGTACCGTGGATCAAAGAGCAGTACGGCCCGAAGCCAAATGCTGCATTTCAACAAGATATCACACCTCGATCTGCACTTAGAAGTGGTTGCAGGAACGTCTGCCATTCTGGGTGAGGGATATGTGGCCCCGAACTTACTCAGTAGTCACCAAGGCCTGTTCCAAACGCCACCCAAGTAAAGGGTGTTCCGATCAAAATTTGGTCAAACAGTAATGTGTGTAATGAGTCAATCAAAGTTTTTATTAATACGTCAAATTCTTTTACTTTTTAAGTTCATTTAATACAGAATACAGGCGAAATATTCAGCTATGCTTCCTTTTTACCGAAAGCGAATAGCCGGGTCTTTCGTTTAACACCTGCCATAAGATTTTTTATAGTCTCCTTGTCCACTTTATTTGCCACCGATTTTTTATTGCCTTGAACTGTTTCTCGCTCACAACAGATTTTTGAGTCTTCTTAAGGTTCCGCTTGACGATGGCCCAATATTGTTCGATTGGGCGGAGCTCTGGCGTGTTGGGAGGGTTCTTGTCCTTAGGCACCGCTTGAACGTTGTTGACAGCATACCACTCTTTGGCCTTTTTTCCGTAATGGCAAGATATCCAATCCGACCAAAATAGAACGGAACAATTGTGTCGCTTCAGGAAAGGCAGTACTCGGTTTTGTAGGCACTCGCTCAGAAAAATTTTCTGGTTGACAGTTCTGGTCGCAATGTAAACGTTGCTCTTCAAGCCACAGGTACTGATGGCCCGCCACACCAGATATTTCTTCGCAAGCTTTGACAGTTTAATGTGCTTGAAAATATCTGACCCCTTTCCCCGTCCGGTTACCATATAAAATTCCTGTCCAGGAAGCTATTTAAAATCTGCCTTGGCGTAAGTTGCATCGTTCTGCACCACCACTTTCTTGTAAGTCGACAGTCCAGCTCGTTTTCTAGCTCTATCCACGGTTGAAGGCGCCACTGCCAGCTTCTTTGCGATATCTCGGACGGTGAGGTTGGGGTTCCGCCTTCGAACAGCGGGCAGCTCGTTTTTTCGTCACTGTGGCCTCCGGCTTTCGATTTCCCCCCGATCCAGCTTTCCTGGTTATCGACAAACGTTCACCGAACACTTTTACTATGTTGGTAACAGTTGATTTAGCCACATTCAACAGTTTCGCACACTTGGCGTGAGAGTAGTTTGGATTTTCGCCATGCACGTGCAAAATTTTGATGCGTTGCTTCCCTTCCTTCGACGACATTTTCATAACTGAAGTGCTAATTTAAAAATCAAAATAGAGCCATGATGCTGCCCTCACCCTCTACAGCAAACATGAGACAAACATTGAGCCGTACCAGGAGAGAAATGGATCAAGGCTACACTCTTAGGAACTGCCGTGAGTACCAAAAGCGTGTGGAGGCCGTAATTCTAGTAAGAGGAAACTCTATTGATGATTCACATAGTTTAAGACTCTCAAAAACACCGCTCTTTTGAATAAAAAAAAACATCAAAATCAATATTTCTGTGAATTTTTTAAATGTTGTCACGCATACGAATAAATCACGCATACGGTATGGTTTTCAAATGGCTATATGTATCAATACCCAAAAAAAAAGTAATTTGCTATGCAAAACGATAAAATAATGCAAATGTTAAAAGAAAAAAAATGTTCAGAAAATTTCTACGTTCGATGAATTGACTATGCTTGTAAACTAATGACCCAGAATTTGCTTCACAGTTTGAAAGAATCCTTTATTTCTCCGCGTTTTCTAATGCACATTAATGGAATGCTAGATTTCGCATAATCTCGAAGGATATTTTATGTTTATTTTGGCCAGATCAGGTTTGTTGTATGCAAGATTGCAAACAAATTCGTTGTTTACGCCTGTTTGGCTGCACAGATAAAAAGAAACATTGAATTTTCTGCGTTATCCAATGCACATAAGGCAGCATTCATTAATTATGTCACGCAAATCTGGCCGAATATTAACCCCCCCTCCCCCCATGTCACAAATTATCACAATTTTTGTAACCCCCCCCAGGCAATTATGTCACGTTTTTGTTAACCCCCCTCCCCACTCAACACTTTTTATTCAAATAGCCAATATTAGTCACAAAAATCATTTTGTTTCATACAGAAACAAATTCAACTGTCCTCATATTATATCAAATTGCATTCTCAAATAATACCATTCAAAAATAGATTCAATCCTCAGTCCAAGGGTTTTGCAGATGTTGGTCAGCATTGATGACCGGGAAGATATCTGCGTCCGCTGAAGCACTCGTAATGGTTTCTGCCACATCAGTCAGATCAAGTTCTTCGTCATCTATCCATTTCACGCAATGGAAGTTGTCTTTGTTGGTTACAACCATACATTCCTGTTTACGTTTTGCCACAACTTTAAACGGACGCAATTTTCTCTGAAATTGAACGGATGTATGCTTGTGCATCTTTATGTGCTCGCGAAGCATGACTAAAGATGCAAAGTATGAGCCACAGCACTGGAACACACTCGTTCGTTCAATGAGTTTTTAATTGAAGGACAGTAAAGATCATACGGAGATCGTTCCATATCCGGACATCGATTTAGGTAGAATCTGTTGAGCTTGTAATGAGTTCAATACGAACATTGATAGGAAATGCTGTGGTTCGTCCTTCGATGACCCAATCAATCCTCGAGATGTTTGCGTCAGAGAGATTGGTGGAGGCAAAAATCCATTGCAGATAACGTGATCGATGCTACTTCGCGGTGGTGAGCAGCATTTCCTGTAAAAATATAAATTTATGCACATATAACAATTATTTGACCATCAAATGCATCTCAAAATTTTACCTATCTGTGCATTTCCGTATCTGGAGTAAATATTGGCTGGTTCCTGCATGAGTTCCAAACCAGTGTTGGTCATAGTCACGAATTGACTTCGGATCTATTTCAGAAGCATCAGGATCGATATATTCAGTCAACGTCGGATGACCGTCGATGACCACATCATTCCAGACTTCTGCCAAAACTTCACCAGCGTACTGGAAATTTTGCTTCTCAAAGCTGAATCAGTTGTACGCAATTGGGAATCAGATGACTACCAAACTGGTCGTGTGGTATTATCAATCCAAGCTCCTTACTCAAGGGTGACATACGTCGCTCCACTCTATTAAGCACTCCTTCCCGGGCGTTCGTTTGCAATGAACAGCGTGTCAAGGTTGTACTCTTTAAAATGGTGTATTGCTATCTGTATTACCTTGCGATATCTCGGATTTTCATCAGGTCCACCGTCGACGGTAAAGATTAGGACTGGTTTGACCAATCCATCAAGCTTAAAAATACCATCAAACGATTCAAGGTTGAAGCCGCTTGATGTCTAACGCATGAGAAAACGTCATTGACGAAGCGTGTTTGCCTGACCGAATTGCAATGTAAGTGGGGCCCGAAAAACCAACAGCCTCCGGTTTGCCAAGACCATTCGGTTTGATTTCGATTCCAGCGTACACGGACGGAATTGGTTTATGCTTATTTGCAACTATCAATCGTGGTCAGGAAGCGTGATTTTGTACTCCACATGCATAAGCATGGGAGACTGCTTATTGGCAGCCGTTGAGGCCTATCGCCACTCTCGCCTTATCATCCTGACTGATAAATCCCTGCTTCATTGGGCCCTAGCACAGATGCCAGTTCTTCAATGATCTTATGGTCGCTGTACAGAATCAGCCATCGGGATGATCGTTGTGTTTGCACGTACTTACGCGCATCAACTTCACTGGTACAGTATTTACGTGACATTTACCTTGATGAGAATTGGCTCGTTTTGGGATCTAACCGCAGATATGTTGCTGTTCTTTTGATATTGAATCCCTGCCTTGTATTGCAGAAGTCAACTCATCTAAAGTTTTAACGCTTCTGACGCTCTCATCACTGCGCTTTTCGTGGGCCGCAGATCCATGAAGTGCGATATCGCATATTGCCTTGAGCAGCTCCGGTTGCTGCTCTTCAACACGAGAGCAGCCAGGAGAATTTCGGAATGAAGATAATTTCCTGAAATTTGATATTTATATTTACTGTGCAAACAAACTAGTTAATATATCATATTTACCAGCCTCTGGGATGTCCCGAATTAACAGTTGTTTAGCCTTCATTTCTCACGATGCTTCTGCTGCCGCTCTTGCTCGTCTTCCTTGATTTTGAGATTCTTTTCAAGTTTGATCTTTTTAATTTTTAGCCCTTCGAGTCTCGACTGATCATCATCCGTCAATAGTCCAGCAGACTTCTTGTCAATCAGAAGCACTACCTCAGAGTTCAGATTATTTAGCTCAGCTTTAAGTTGTTCCTGTACTGGTGCAGGGCGTTTGTTGATGATGACGGCTGAGCCATATACTCAATTTCCTTGATGGGTTGCGCGGGTTTCACTGTCGGCGCTGATTCACTAGGAGCACTCATTGAGCTTTCCCCATAGTTGAAGAAGTTTACCTTTTTCTTTAGCTGCAAGGCATGAAGCTCTTTTATTTTGTTATTGACTTGCTCTTCAAGTGCGGTGTTGTCATTGCCCTTCCGTTCATTCCAGAAATTAGTAGCATCAATTGGCACTCCCTTTTCTTCTTATCCGGTAAGCCTTTACATACGCATTGTACAGCGTATTAAAAGTTCTCCACGATTCATTTTCCAAAATACACTAACTGCGCGAACCAATTTTTCGCAATAAACACTGGACTTTATTCACTGACGCACACTGAATGAGCTGCAGCTGTCATTCATGAACGGTGGAATAGTATTCACTCTAACTTGAAAGTACCCATTAATGAGTCGAAAGTAGCATTTTGAAGAAAAGTGAGCTTAACTCATTATTAAGTATACTTTCCTCATTTCTGAGTATTGCTTACTCATTTATGAGTATCAATTAATCATTAATGGGTAACGAATACTCAATTAATGAGGAAAATATACTCCTAATAATGAGTTAAGCCACTTTTCTTCAAAATGCGTACTTTTCGACTCATTAGTGAGTACTTCAAGTTAACGTGTTAGGTATGGTAGGTGTCGGAGCCAAACACCGGATCCGTAGGGTACTTGAAGTAACTTGCTAGCTCTCTTGCGACAGAACTCAGACGTGTCCTAACACGGTAGGAAAGAAATAGGTGTCGCTCAAACTAGCAACTGTCGGGTAAAACAGAGTGCTCTGTCTTGGCTCATGGGTGGAAAATTCAACTCTTCTTACCCTGAAAAGGCCGGGTTGGGTTCAAGGCCGTTGACAGCAAACACTCTAGTCGTAGGGTGGACTGTATTCTAACACTGTATAACACTGGGCTGTTGCACCGGATAATGGATCCAGAAGATATTGATAGAAAAACTACTGCTTCTATTCACTTATCGCTTTATTGCTTTTTCCTTTTGATCTTAACACCTTAGAATTGATATAATGACTGAATGACTGCGCCACTGCGTTGCCGTTTTTATATTGTGCCGCTACTGCTAGAAGTTCCAGAACATGAAGTTCCAGAACAATGGAAGTTCCAGAACATGGAAAGTTCCAGAACGATGGAAAGGTCCAGAACATGGAAAGTTCCAGAACGATGAAAGTTCCAAAACAATGGAAAGTTCAGAACATGGAAAGTTCCAGAACGATGGAAAGTTGCAGAACAGGGCGTGGCATAGTTTATGCGAGCGGTGTGTGAGTGCTGCATGATTACTGCTGTTGCTGTTCGTTTACGAAGGGCGTGAACAGTAGGGATAGTAGTAGTAGGCGATATTGCATAAGAATATCATTTTGTTTTTGTTTTTTTCAAAAATGTGATGTCACGATTCAGCTTACCCCCCTCCCTCGTTTGTCACAAAATGTCACGGTTTTCTGAACCTCCCCCCCCTAAAAGCGTGACATAATTAATGAATGCTGCCTAAAGGGACTGCTAGATTTGCCCGAATATATATGGGATATTTCATGTAAATTTCAGGCAGACATGATAACGACTGAATCTAGTCTTTTTTTTATGAAAGATTGCAAACATTGTTGTATGGTGTATGGAAAATTGTAAACAATTTCTTTGTTTACGTCTGCTTTGGCTTGGAACTAAACGAGGGTATATTTTACGCGCTTGTTGGAATTTTGTCTGTGTATAAAAGCCTTAAATTTACAGCAGTGGTCAATATTGTTAAAAAGTTTGGAGAAACATGTTCTCTTGAAGATTTTCCGGAATTTGGATGCAAAAAGGGGGCAGCGATACACCCTTTGAAATCACATAAACCGTGCTCCGTTTGTGAAATTGCCAAAAAAAGTGGACATTAGTGTCGGAATCAACAAGAAACAAAAAGAACCCAGAAGGACGGATTCACAGAAAGTTTCTTCCAAAAAATGGAACGCGGAACTTGTATGGCGTTCTCCTCCAAAAGCCGAGCCGGTGCATTTTGATGGACGACGAGAAATAGATTTTGATACAACCATACCTATAAATTAATGTCTTACCTCAAGTTTACTCTTTGATTATGATAACATTTAAGCAGAGGTGGAGGTTAACATCCATACCTCTCTCGCCAAACTCACGAGCTCGAATCTCGCACCCGGACAAGTTACGAAAATATCCAAAAGATATTTGATTGACAACGACGGGAGATGAACCAGCCCAAGGCTGAAAATATCGATAATCAAGGAACTGTAACTCACACGAACACATCCTTAAATATAATTTTCAAATAACACAGCGAGTCAAAATAAAAACAAAGCCTCGTGTACCGAAAAGCACAAGTATTGTAAGTTACAAGCTGCAAGTTGTTCTTCAAACCAAGGGGTTCTACAACAGTGAACCAATTAAAAATCGCTAGTTTCATATTGATTGTTGATATAAGAGCATTCATCGTTAAATGGCTAAATTACTTTTTTCTGAGCACATGGAAAATGTGTACACCTTCGGTGTCTGGATATTGATGCATCAAGGTACAACACAGAAAAAAAATTGATGAATTATAAGATACGCATAAAATTTCCCCTCGTTAAATTGGAAGCCAAAACAAGCGTGAACAACGAAACTGATTGTATTGTTTCGTAAAACAGACCTCGATATTACATGAAATCCATCCTGAATTTATGCCAAATCTAGCATTCTAGCATTTGTAGCAGAAAATTGCATCTCTCTTTCAAACTGTATATCTTCGGTAATTCAGATTTCTATTCAGTGATTTGCTTTCGAATTAAGTGCTGCTTCCTAAGCTGCATCATCGGTCCGTTTTAACCCAATGATAATTCTCTGCGTTCGACTGTGAGGCGTGTGTTTTACTCAGTTAAGAATTTTAACCCTTAGTACGTGCAGGCATCGATAGAATTCGAGAAGAATTCTCAGATGATTAGAACGTGATCGAATGACTTCAATCGGAATTGGTTAGGTGATCTCTAAGCGGCTTCGCATAGATAGAGTTAAGATAAATCCTTGATGTCCCATCGGATTTCAATATTAAATGATAAACTGAATGGCCATGTGGGAGCTGCAGCTCCAGTATCCTAAGTATAACGAAACAGATTTAGATTTTCAAGAATATACCTCAGGAAAACACAAAAGCTCCAACTAAAAAACAAAACCGAAGATCTATTCACGCAATTAAGATAGTAAACAACACCCAGACTCTTCTGGCGCATACAAAGGTGAGAAAGGAATCATTAAAAATGGAAACCACACACACGAATTCCGCACCATGTCGTTGTTGGTAGCCTTGTACTTTTCCCACGAAAATTGACACTTAAATGGCATGCATCTTTCACTTCGTTTTTGTGTTCTTCAATTCATCACCCTTTTGTTTCAAGATAGCCCAACAACATCCATTTTCTTGGGCGTCCACACAGGCATCGGTGGAACAGCACAGTTCCGATTGAACTTGGTGGGCTAATTTTTGCGTGCACGAGGTTAAAACTGGCATTAATCTATTGCCATAATTCGTTTATTGTTGTGTGCCAGTGGTTTCAAAAAGCTGACTAGAGCTCTCTTTTTCCTTGGGGCTCGCCACGACAAGAGCGGGCAAAAAGCTGCTTTGCGAAAACATGATTTTGCCCATGTCGGGTATTTCAACTCGGTGAACGAGCACTCGGCGCAGTTGTCGGCATCAGGTCTTTCGTCAGATGCTGTGGCCGCCGTGGCCGCTTGGTGGGCTCAATTAGTAACTACATGGCCCCTCAGGCCCAGGTAGTACAAATCTCATTCGAGAATCTCTACGCCGGGTGATGAGTACCCATTGGTTAGGGTTTTCGAAAGTTTCCGGGTGGATGGCAGCAGGTTGAAATTAAAATTTGATTATTAGAAAAATCAATCAAACAACAGTCGGTTTATAAACCAGCACCTTGTCCGGCGCTGATGGGATGAGATGGCCTTTAAAAAAATTACATCCGTTGCCGTTTGCCGTCAGTTTCATGAAGTGCGATTGCTTATCTAATACCGACGGAAGATGTTGTTGTTGGATGCGACGGAACGGAGAAGAAACGGCATGTGGTGGGCAAAAAATCATTTCGCATCCCGTTTGTGGGTTAGATGTTGGGATAGGTCGCGGCTTTAGCGTATGATTTATGGATGGCCGAAGGAGAAACGAAGCGTGAAAGAAACCATTAGTAATACAAATCGGAGGGTCATCGCGTGTGTACGTTTGCTGCAGTGCAGTCTGCAGATGACGCTTCGAAATTGATGCGGCCAAGCGTTGACCCGAATGTAGAGCGTTGGAACGCTCGGGTTTGGCGTTTGTTGGATTGAGAACGAAACAATGATTTTAGACATTGACGTCTATAGATGATTTTTGGGTATTGTTGAAACACTAGGATAAACTAACTAAATTATCAGGTTTAGGCTTTATGGAAAACAGCATTGTTTTTGTTTTCTTCCAAAGAATTAAACCAAATGTCAAAAGCAAATGAATAACTTTTAACTTAATACTGTTTGATGTTTAAATGATAATCTTGACGATTAAGGCTTGCTTCATTTAGAATTGGAACAAACTTTTGCTCATATTGTGGCGCTCCTGGTGGACGGATTTGGAAGTTCTTGGAAAATCCATTGTGGTCTGCATCTAGGCTAGCTAAACAGTTGAAATACCGTGTGGCCGCGATACCTCAAACGGTATATGGAACATTGACGACGATTCCGGAAGCCTCAAACCAATCGTCAGTGCTATCGACCGGTAACTGCGTGGTAAGATTTTGAAGAAGACGATTAGAGGAATCCCAATCTACTGTCGGACCGTATTGATTGACGAAAATTCGGTGCTGCCCATGAAACACCGTGAGAACTCGACTCAGGAAGAATCAAGTCGTATCGAGCAAGCAAACAGCCAAATCGGACCATAAAACAAGATAGTGGCCAATATCCGTGCTCAAACTATACGACCAAGTGCTGCGTGAAGTTCGCCGGGTGTCTTCATTGGTCGATGAAACCCAACCTATGTCAAGGCTGAATTCGAACCGTCAGGTCAAAATTTTACTGGCAGCGGCGCAGGAGATGTTCAATAGATTTAAATTTGCTTTGCCGTTGTCGATTGCACGAAAATTCGCGTGATTTGGCGGGGCATTTGCGGCTGTGGCAAAAAACGAAAGTTTTCGTTACAAATAAGAAAATGACGTCGGAACTATACCAAAAAGAGTGTCTCCAAAAACAAATTTTGCCGTTCATTCGATCCCGACCATCCGTTATGTTTTGGCCCAGATTTGACTGTCATTACGGCAAAGTCATTCAAGAATGGTATGCAGAGAAGAGTCCGGTTTGTTCCGAAAAACCTTAACCCACCCAACTGCTAATTCCGCCCTATTGAAAATACTGGGCAATCATGAGGAGACGCAAGGCAAAGGAAGGTTGTCAAAGACATCAATCAGATGAAGACCTGGTGGAATAAGATAGCTAAAACGATGGACGAAAGGTGTGCACCGCTAATGAGCCGTGTTACAGTAATTCGTGAATTTGTATTGAAACCGTGACGATTAATTTTATCCGTTTTTCTTAAAAGTATGAAAACGCATACATTTGTATAAAAAGATGTAGTCCATTAATAAATAACTGGAATACGAACTGGCTGGTGTTTTTGTTCAATTCTATCTGAAGCAAGCTTTATTATCGCTACATTTGCGAGAGTCGGTTTAGATTGAGGCCTAGATAAATAATAAAAATACCACACAAAACCATAAAATTATAATTGATTTTGCTTCTGGACAGACGATATCATATGTGGTCTGGGACGAATTATGGTGATAAATTATTATAGCCAAAACCTAAATATTTAATAGACAGACTGGATTTTGAAAAATGATGAAAAATTGACAGTCAGGTGGACAGCAAATCTTTTATACGATGGGCTATTAAATCTAATTGAACGATATTGAACCGTTTAACATGTTATTATTGCTGACGTTTTGCAGAACTTTGTTGAAGTATCAACAGAAGGACAGAGACAAAGTTGCCTTTTTCGATTTCAAAACATGATATTTCATTAAGTTTTTCATAGCAGGATGTTGAAATTTTGTGACATCTCATACCTAGTGCTGGAAACTTATCATCCTGGGTAAATAACGAAGTCGCCGTAGAAGGGGCGCGAAGAGGGCTTCTGAGTTTTTATTACGTAAGGCCGACAGTGGACGTTTTTTGCGGGAACTAAAATGATAAGCCCTAATAAGGAAATATCAACCGATTTGAAATATGTTTGCAGCTTTGGATTCAAGAACTCAACTACTTTTTCATTACTGTCTTAATTGACCGATCTACACAATCCGTCTCCGATAAAAAACCGAATATTCGGAACCATGCCGCGAAAATGGTATACTTATACATGTTTCAATAGAAATCCAGCAAAATGATACAAAAACTGTGGAATGAATACACAGGAATTATTGTGATTGCCATTCACCCCGGAGCAGGTTCCCGTGAGGCCATGGATGGCCAGAAAATTATTAGAATTGAAGCCTTACAATATGGGTATCAAAATTCTTGAAATCGGTCCAGAAGTACGTTTGCCATAGTTGTTGGACCATCCATTCAACATATTCAACATAATTCGAATAACATATTCCACATATTCCGAATAACATTTCCTTAGTTATAATCATTTTAATTCCGGTGAACTGAAGCAATTTTTCTCAGCCTCTTAAGTGTTTTTACCTTCTTACATCAATGGAAAGTATTAAGGTCAACTTGAAAACTCGACGAAAAAGACTTTTTGTATCCGAGGCCCCACAGGGCCAATTATCACTACCATTCGACTCAGCTCAACAGAATAGGCACATGTCTGTGTATGTATGTGACAACATGTATGTATGTGTGTGTATGTGTGTGTGTGCGTTACAAATAATATATCTCACATCGGTTTCTCAACCACCTGTAGACCGATTTCAGTTCATGACGTAAATGGAGCTACAACATTCCCATAGAACGCTATTGATTTTCATTCGGACATTTCGTTACGCGAAGATATGAACAGAAACGGTAGCGAAGGCCTATTATAATAGTAATCAAACAGTTTAGTCTCCGATTACATACTCAGCTATTTGTATTACCGATTTTAGTTTGGTTGGTGCCAAATCAAAGCTATGATATCACCAAATAACTGGTCAAAATTTCATAATGATTGGATAATTCTTCAGCATGGAGATATGACCCAAAACGTACCTGAGAGCACATAATTGTGAGATGACAATATACTCGTGCAGTGCAAAACCGAACAAGACCAATCACACACCAGTAGTGCCGCTTGCGAACCTGTGTATCGCATCTGGGCTTGTATAGCACATACGGACTGACACACCTATGCTACTGTAGAACAGGGAGAGCGGCAGCATCGATTGGCTCGAGTGGCTGATTTTCAACTGCAACAGTATATTCGAAAATTACACAAAGTACTCCGTTCCCTATTTTCCAGCGATATATAATGAACCATGTTGGTCTGTCGACAATCAAAATTGACGTTTGGATTGTGTAATATTTCCATTTTATGGACTGATTATATAAAATTTCTAATATTTAGCGTATAATTTCCTTTTATATACTTCTTGCAGGTCGTGCTAGAACTATGAGTATAATATTTTAATTTTTATTAATCTGAACAATACGTTCCAGGATTGACAAATAATTTGTTTTTCAACTGAATATGCTTTTTATTGAATGTTTCTGAATCTTCTTAGGAATTTCTGATGAAATATGTATCAAATGCAATATTGCTGTTTCTGATTTTATGATTCTGGTGAAATGTAAGAGCAGTTCAATCTACCATCGATGGATTAATGGGTTTTTAGTTGGACCCAGCAGTTAACGATATGTAATAATAAATGTCTTACAGGAATCCACTACGGGATAAAACCTATAGCTTCAATATTTAAAATCTTCAGTTCTTTTTGAATGGAACATATGCGTATGTTTTGATGATCACTTTTATCTGTGTTAATGCATTTATAATAAAATCACGTGTCCGATTTGAAAATTGTCCCAGAAATCCGAGCCCGTGAGGGAGCTCAACCTATATGAAAAGCATATTGAACGACATATGATTTCCTTATGCAAGCATAAATGATTTTATTATGCAGACACAGATGCTTTCATTAAGATTTTCTTATGAATTTGTCCATGGTCTTTTGAAAGATTTGCGTTTGAAAGTCTGGTTTACACAGCGAAAAAATCAGAAGACAATCGTGGAAAGATTACAGAGAGTTCTTATAGCAAAAAATCCTAAGGTATTACACTAAGGTTTTTTTTTTGCACGGGGAATACGTTCCACTTTTAGTATGGAACCGTGTAAAAAAAGACTAAATAGAGTTGATAAATTCACATGCTTAAACATTTTATATTGCTTGGATTTTGTTTGTATGCGTTACCTCTCCATGCAATGTTCAAAAAACAGTTTTTAAAATTTTGGGTATTCACACCAAAAATTGTGAATTTTTTGAAAAACTGCCATATGATTACTTTTGGATCAACACGTAAATTGTGATTTGAATGAGGTCGATAAGTTGTTCAGTTCTGGAGTTATAGCCGAAAACAACCCGTGTAAAAAAACCGTGCAAAAAAAACCTTAGTGTATTATGGTTTTCACTAAATTTATTGGCTCAGTGTACGAGTGATGAAAATATTTGAAGACGTCAATGTCGCTGAAAGTTATTTTCTCTCTCAAAAAACACCTGGTTTCTGCTGAAAATTATACGCTTTTAGTCCACCTACGTCCGAAATGCTTAAATGCACGCACGTTTTTGGCTTCTTCTCTATTTTGTTTTCGTTCAATGTCGTACAAGCTGATTCAAGGAATTAGTGTGTTAAGATTGTTGAATGTAGATAACATTGGCTAATTCCTCTGAACCTTCACAAGTGCAGGCGTGTGGAATTCTCCTAGTTTCCCAATCACAATAGTTCTACTAATACGCTCAAAAAAGTTTTTTATTGAAATAGTGTTTTTAAAAAAAGTGAAAGTGTGGAATACGTTATCATCTGTGTATTGTTTCAACATTTCTAAAAATAATAATTCAATAATGGGTATTTTTTTTTTCCATTTGTTTCGTACGACAGATTGGCGTAAAGTTATAAACTATTTAAGCATTAGTCTCTGAGATATTTGTTTTTGTTACCCAGTGTAATACAACAGTCGTGAAACAAACAAACGTATTAATATGTCACGCATCAAACCCGACTTCACCAACACTCTCTCAAACATGATACAAAAAGTATGCAACAGTCGCAAAAAGATGCCGCGCTCTCTCGTTCCATATGTTCGATTGCGGGATCTCCACGGAATGTTGCACACAGTTCGTGTAGCATCTGCTGCTCATATGAAGTAGCCTGACATCATCTCTCTGAACACTGACATTTAAGTTTTTATTTTTATCGCAAACGGTCCGCTTTCGTTCGGGCGGAAGTAGCATTTACACCTCTAAATTTGCTACTCCGTTTCCTGCAAACGATTTTTCTTTTAAAGTTGAATGAACGAATGTAGTTCTTTAATTTCTTGTACAAATTGCAACAAAGTAGTTGGATCTTGGCGTATACTTTGATGTGAATACCCCTTCGGTTAAATTCTGTTGGTGTGGAATTGTTGAGTTGTTCAGATTGATATACAGAGGTGTTTAGTCATTTCTATAATTAGCGACCGAGGAGAGAGGAAACTGTTGATGCGTTGAGTGTACGCAGTGAGGATTGTTGGTTGGGCAGTACGTGAACGTGGGTATTTTTCTGCACACCTCGGGATGGCTTCAATCGTTGCTAAAGTAGTAAATCGCTGCGGAGAGGCAGCCGAAAGCAAGCAATTGAGTAAGACTTCTCTTCAGTTGAAACATCACAAAATTTCAAAAATAAACCAAGTTACATTGTGAAATAAATGATTTGCTCCAATAATTAAAATGTGCTTTCCTCTATTTGCAGATCTCTCTGAGTGTGAACTGATTCAGGTGCCGGATGCAGTTTACCATCTTATGAGACACACTGAACTGAAAACCTGTGATCTTAGCGGTAATGTCATCACGAAAATTTCGCCCAAGTTTGCCGTCAAGTTCAGTTTGATCACAGGTACGCTGTATCTAGGTCGTAGGCAAAGATCAATTTTCAATATATCATTTATTTTCTAGATCTTAACCTGTCGCACAACCAGATGGCCAAACTGCCTGACGAGCTGGCCGACCTTCATTCGCTGGAGATGCTCGATATTTCGTACAACTCCTTCATCACGCTACCTGCCGTCGTGTTCAAGATGCCCAAGCTTCGGGAACTGCGGGCCCACAACAATGCCATCATCGACATCGATCGGGATGAGATCATCACGTCCGACTCGCTGGAGCTGGTGGATCTGAGACACAATCCGCTCACGGCGATGTGTCACGAACTGCTCAAGAATGCTAACGTCACCTTCCGGATCGAGCTGTCCGAGCGGGAAAAGGAAGAGTGGGAAGATCTGACAATCTGAGATCTGGCTTTCCATAGCAAGCCATTAGCCACCCTGCCCGGTTTCACAGCCAGTTAGCCTAGTAGGTATTTAAGAGTATTCAGTTAACAGTTTTTTTTTATTAGTTTCTTTTGTATACATTCTACGAAGATCGTACCAGAAATCTTACTAGTTTTAAGGACAAACTATTCTCAGAACAAAACCTACTTGTATGTCTTAGACTCGCTCAAAAGCTACTTATACTAGTGAGACTTGATCGTGAGTTTATTGTTTAGTGATATACCAAAAGTGTCGATGAGTGGCGATTTTGCCGTAAACGATTGACACCATAATTGTATAAAGGAAAGCAATTGTATTTAGCGACTGTAAAAACAAAAACTAACCCGTACTGTATTATACATCTATGAGTGAAAACATAACGGAGTGACAAAGCAAGACTTGTGTACGAAGCAAAAGGAGAGCAGAAAAAATCAATGATTAATGAGGAAAATTTTTGATCTAGTCATTCGGGATGAGGCATTCATGGAAAACGCTGGAAATTGAAATGGTCAAAATTTTTGTCACATACTACAGGAGACGCGTGTCACAGTTTTGTATAATTTATGAATTATCGTGAGTGATATTATTTGTTAGTTAAGTAAGTTTACTGTTTCAGATTCGGAAGGGCAACCATTATAAGAAGTGTGTGTGATTACCGATAGGACAAATTGTGATGTGCAATAGCAATATCGAATGCTAATTTTGGACGAAAATTTCCTCACAGAATGATGAATAAAATATGCGTTGATGGAAGTTCTTTCCAGAGGCTCTTATTCAAGAGAAATTGGCCATATTTGCAATAAGCAAAAACCTTTATTGTTGTCTTAAATTATTTTCTTTGATTTACAATTCACAGTTCAACTCTAGATTATGTACAGTTTCAATAGGTAAAACAGGACTTTGTCAGCTAGACTTGTGGCATGTTCACTCGCTAATGATATCTCAGCAGTTCTAGTTCTTGTAAAATTCTAAGTAACAATGTTTATAATTTCAAATACTCTTGCAATCGAATACTACTAGTAAATATGTATCTCATTTGCTACTAATTCCTCTGGTTTAGTTTAATGTTTAACACACGCATGATACTTATGAAGAATGATAATACTGTTCATCGGTGATGATGAACGGTTCTTTCCTACAACATACTTTCCAACTTCCAAATTTCATTAGATCAACTTCAAACAGAGCAATACTTATCGGCTATTTGACGGAATAAAAAACGTAAAACTGTTTCCTAACATACATTGCTACTCGGGGCTGATTTGATATACTTTTCTGGCATCTAGAAGACCAAAGAGAAACCTTTGTTGATCTACCAACGCTAGGGGCTCCATTGATCGATAAGGTACGAGATTAGGGTTGCTCGAGAAAGGTTTAGCTAGATCTTCGTTGATATGACTTGCAAATAGAAGGATTAGTACTGCCTGTTGCCGCACGCGTTATGTTTGGTGTGCGGTGCGTTTGAAGATTGATTTATGCTGCAACCGATCACTCTTAATATGCGCCTAACTGAATGCGGAAGAAATGCAGTTTGGTGTAACATTCGATTTTCTATATAAGGTCAGCTATGAAGGTAAGATCTGTTATCAGTTATTTGTAGTATGTGTTCGGGTCAAGATGATCTTTTGGAGATTCTACGAACGTGACGTCTCGTTGGATTATGCATGAGAACATTGGGAGAGTAACAAAGTCTACTTGTTGCTTGTCGACTCAAGATCCCGCACCTCAGAAATTGATCTCTGATAAGTTAAAAAAGAAGGGTATTCCTTTCGCAATGCAGGTACCACCGTGTGAAAGTTTTTTTTTAAACTATCTGGTTTAAAACCAGTGAGTATGTCTATTAGAAAGGGAAAAAAATAAACGTCTCAAAGTAGCCCTCGGAAGCAAAAGTATCCCTGTAATCGCTACCAAATTTCATCGCCATATTACTGCCTGTTGTCGCACTGCTTGATCAGTTTGTTCGCTTTGAAAGTTGACGCTTCGTAAAATCGAAAGATCGTAGTAAGCCGTGCTGATTTCTTCTGCTGCGTTTTTTCACCAGAACTTCGAAGGGTTGCATATTGATTTTTAAAAGTTGGATGTTTGATCCAAATGAGGAGTGTAGGGCTATTAGTTAAATTAAACCTTCCCCGCAGTGGGATGTTAGCCAAAGGAAACGTCCTTGGTTCTAGTACTACTTTACCCATGCCCTTTCGCTCAATTTTCAATACTTCTATTCTATTTACAAGCTACCGTACATTGACGGAACTTTCAACACTTTCTCTTCATATCTTTCATTGTAGCAAACATTACTGTTCATTCTTGATGTCTCATGGTGATGAGCGAGCATCTCCATGACGTTTGCGAATGTTGTGACCTGAGTATTGCGAGTAGGCCATTGAGTGAACTTTCGCTGTAGAAAACAGCAGTTGTTTTCAACAGGATACAATCCCACCGGAAGTGTGATAAATGCCGGATAAAGTTTCGAAGCAAAAAATGCGCTGTCGAAGGTCGTCTTGAAGGTTGTCTGATTTTCTTCGTCGGACCGAAATGCAAGCGCTGCTACCGGACCAAGTCGATTGGTACTGCGCGTGCAATCAGAAGAGAAGAATATTCTGTGTGTCTTTCAGTAGTAGGGCTAAATTTTTGAACCAATTTTGGACAGATGAAAATTTCGAAAAGACACCTTTATTTCCTGCTGAGAGTGTGAGTTGCTATTTTTTGTTCACTGTGTTCTTATTTGGTGGTTGCTTCGAGAAGCAATTGGAAACTATAATGAACAGGGGTTGGAGCCGGGTCTAAACCGATGTCTATGACCTGCTGGAAACCGCCGATCCGGGTTTTGATCATTGTTGAGCTACCCAGTAGACAACCGGCAATACATGTCCGAAGCAAGAGCTTCAATGAACAATCAAAAAGGTCGCCAGAGAGTGCTAGAATATAAGCTAAGAAACATGTTGGAGAAATCAGGCAGCCAACCACGGTATTTAACGGGTGTTCAATACATAATGATAATTTTTTCAGTCATATAGTAGATGAATTTTTTTTTGACGAATTCTGTATTTTTTATTAAAAACATAATGTTTATTCTTCAAAAAACGTCAATGTATATTGAAGAAGGGGCCCTGGTCAGCCGTATGACGCAACTAAGTTGCGATGCTCTCACAAGAGCGCTGGACGGCACTGACGTCTATCTTCCGGATACAATTCCGGATCCTCGTGGTCAACTGCTTCGTATCCTTGGCCCGCCAAATATGTTTGTACATTAGGGCACTGAGGGAGCCGAAAAAATCCTCAATAGGACGGCACAGGGGCAAGTTGGTCGGGTTCCTCTCTTTCGGCACGTACGGTATCTTCTTCTGCTCAAGATACTCCAGCGTCTTCTTGGCGTAATGGAAAGACGCCTTGCCCGGCCAGAAGACGTACTTCCCATCCGCATGAAGCTCTTTTAAAAACGGTAGAAATTTTTTCTCAAGACACTCCTCCTGGACACCGTGGTCCTGGTGAACCAAGCCTTTGAAATCCCTCTGTCCGATATAGCGATGTACAGCATAACTTTTTTTTTTCAAATTTGTGTAATCGGGGGACCGAGTCTTCTTCCAACAGATGATGTCCTCCATCTTCAGAGCTCGGTGAATCAAGGTATGGGAGCATGGATATTTTTGGCCGGCGTCTCGTAAACTCGTTCCGTCCTTGTAGTCGAACAGCTTTTTCAACGCTTCCTTCTTTTTTTTCTTCGTCAATATCTTCGCCGGAATGCCGCTACCGGCGTTCCGCTCCACGGTTAGGGATGTCAGGATCCGGAAAACTGTACTCACGAGCACGTTTTAGTTTCGAAAGTGGTCTACCGTAAACTTTTTCCACGATGACCGGTGCGTTTCGTAAAACCGTACCACACACTCGCGGAGTGCTTGCTGTTTCGACGCCATCTTCGATTGAACTGACAGCACCCGAGTGAAAAGAAACATGTCACTCATTTCTAGGGAGTCCAGAGAGCAATTCTCTTGAAGAGTTAAAAAATTCTCTTGGAGTGAAAGGCCTCATTCTCATGTTTTTTTTATTAAACACCCGTTACTTCGTTATCGCAAAACCTTCGCTCGGCTGCTACCGCTGGCGTCTCTTCTTCTACGAGATGTCTTTCTGGCCGAAAATATAGTGTGCTAAAGCTGAAGCATCTACTTTTCATCCTCAGGACTGTCCAGGGAAAGATTCTTCATGGCAATAAGAATCAAACGGCAAGGGAGACAACTCTGGACTTCCACCCATCCGAAAGGCTTTCACTCAGATCTCATCAGATCTCATCAGCTACATGCGTCTGCATCCCGACGGTTGAAGTTGCTTAAAAAATGAGCGTCGCTACAAAATTTAATAACTTTCTTATTATAAACTCAAATTAAGCACGAAATGTTTCATAAAAGAGTGCCTCGTACTTTCATGATGCGTCGAAATTTTTTTAAGCTTAACTTTGATTAGCCTTTTTTAAATAATAATAATACTTCTTTCCCCATACTGATCAAATCAAAATCCTATACGAAACTTCAAATCGATATTAACGATTTTAAAATGAACTAAAGCTCAACACTAATTTTTTTTTTGAACTTCTCCAAACACTATTTACTATGCGAGTTCGTAAACTCAATTTTTTTTTCTTGAAATCGACAAGTCATACTCTTGCATGATGATATGTAAGTAACGCAGTCCATCATCCTCATTCTAGAGCTAGTTTAAGCAAGTTCGGCATTATCGACCTCTTCATCACTAATGTGGTGAACATTCCCGATCCAGTAATCCATGAGAAGTTTAGCTCGGATCCAGTGATTGTGGAGAAGGACTTCCTAATCCTAATAATCCTCACATCCTAATAATCGTTAAAAATGCTTGTATCTTTCTGGGATGTTCTTGGTTGTCCAAAACCTGAGTGTAGAACTGAAGATCTACAGTTGTAACAGTAGCGTTAAGGGCTAAGGGTTAAGGGTAACGATATGTATTCAAAGATATCGAATGAACCTTTTGAAAGGTAAACAGATATTATTTTAAGATTATGATGTTCTAGGGCATCCAAACTGTTTTTGAGTTAAGAACTTATGATCTACTGTAGTGACTATTGCTTTTCGGCAATAACATTATTATTATTATTTATTTAATTAATGACACTACCAGGGTGTTTGGCAATCGTGTCGGGGCAATAAAATGTTACGATACGTATTCAACCATATTCAGTATATCCTAGGTCAGCGAAACTGTCCTTTAGTTCAAAACATAAGATCTCCAGCTGTAAATGTAGTTTTTTGGGCTTTATAAAGTGACGATATGCATTCAAACAGTACTTTTATTAGCTACTAGCTGATCCCGGAGCGAGCGTTGCTACGCCTGCAACTAAATGAATGAACATTACATAGAACTGATGCTTTTTTTTAATGAGTTTTTTTTGAGTAATAAGGAGTTCAAACTTCTATCAGAACATTCTTCTTACACAGACAAAACACAGTTTGTGGCTTAGTTACCTGTATAATTCTCAGGATTGGTTAAAATTTGTGTTTGAATTCACCATAGAAACATTTCTTGCATTCAAAACACCCCGCATACCATTTTTGATTCCATTTGCTTGATTAGTTCTCAAGCTATGCAGAAATTTGTGTTTCATTTGTATGCGAGCCGGAAGGGGGAAGCGGTCCTAAACAATCATAAGAACCTTCCCCAGCCCCAAAAATACCTGCATACATATTTTCACTCCGATCGGTCAGACAGACAGTCAGACAGAAATCCATTTTAATATACATAAAAATCCTGTTTCCAATAACCCCCACATGCCAAATGTGGTTTCATTTACTTGAATAGTTCTCGAGTTATGACGAAAATTGCATTTCATTTGTATGAGAGCCCCTCTCCCCCTTTTCAGAGGGCAAAGGGGTCTCGAACCACCATAGAAATATGTCGGACCTTCAAAAAAATCCACATGTCAAATTTGATTCCATTTGCTTTATTAGTTCTCGAGTTATGCAGAAATTTGTGTATCATTTGTTTAACATTTCTCTCCTTCAAAAACCTCCATATGCCAAATTTGGTTCCATTTTCTTGATTAGTTCTCGAGTTATGCAGGAATTTGTTTTTCATTTGCATGGGATCCTACCCTTTCTAGAAGCGGGAGGGCTCTCGAAATATCATAAGATGCTTTCCCGGACCCAAAAACCACTGAATACAAATTTGCAAAGCGGTAGGTATAGTTCTTATGTTTGGTTGAAATTTGTTTCATTTGTATGAGAGCCCCCTTTTTTAGAGGGAGGAGGGGCTTTGAACCACCATAAAAACATTTCATGCCATAAAAAACTCGTCCATTCCACATTTGGTTCCATTTGCTTGATTATTTCTCGAGTTATGCCGAAATTTGGGTTCCATTTGTTTGAGAGCACCCCCTCCCTCCTTCCTCCTCATATGACGGAAGAGTCTCAAATCACCATAGAAACATTTCCCTCCTTCAAAAACTTCCACATGCGAAATTTGGTTCCATTTCTCTTATTTGTTCTCGAGTTATGCAAGGATTTGCGTTTCATTAGAATAGGTTCCCCCCCTTTCAGAAAGGGGAGGGGTCTCAAATCAACACAGAACATTTTTTTGTCTTCAAAAACCACCACATACTAAATTTGGTTCCATTTGCTTGATTAGTTCTCGAGCCATGCAGAATATTGTATTTCATTTGTATCGGAGCCCCCCCCCCCCTCCTTTAGGATAGGAAGGGGTCTCAAACCAACATAGACACATTTTTTGTCTTCAAAAACCACAACATGCTAAATTTCGTTCCGTTTGCTTGATTAGTTCCCGAGTTATGCAGAATATTGTGTTTTATTTGTATGGCAGCCCCCCCTTTTATGACGGGGAGGGTTCTCAAGCTACCATCAAAACCTTTTTTGCCTTCAAAAACTCAGACATGCTAAATTTGGTTTCTTTTGCTTGATTAGTTCTCGAGTTGTGTAGAAATTTGTGTTTCATTTGTATGGGAGCCCCCCTTTCCAGTAAAGGGAGGAGTCTCAAACCATCATAAGATTATTTTTCGGCCCAAAAAATCTCTGCATACAAAATTTCACGCTGATCGGTCCTTCCGCTCACGAGTTAAATCGTGACAAAGGATACCCCAACTCATTTTTATTATATAGATATAAAGTTACGTCACTTATTCAAACATATTCAGTGAATATTTTCAAACGTAAAAATACATAAGTAGAAAATCTTGAGATGGGTCTTCAAAACTATCCTGGTGTTCAGAACTTAAAATTTACAGTTGTAACAATATTTTTAAAGCAATACAACGTTAAAATAAATATTTAAATATGTTCAGTTACTATTCTTACATGTTCTAGATTATCCAAACTGTCCTTGAGATAAACACATAAGACCTTCTACTTCTTCTTAAGCATTTCAAGCTTAGTGTTCTAAATGCACTTCCACAGTTATTAATTAAGAGCTTTCGATGCCAGGTACCATTTTTATACTAGTATGGTTGTATGGCAAGTACAATCATAGCGTATGCCCAGGGAGTCGAGAAATTTTCCATAACGAAAAATTCCTAGACCAGACCGGGAATTCAACCCAGCCGCCTCCAGCATGGTGTTGCTTTGTAGCCACGCCTTTACCGACTGAGTTGAGGAAGGATATAAGACCTACCGTTTTAAAAAAGCTTTCTCCGCAATGCAAACCTACGATGTGTATTGAAACATATTTATTGAATATCTTGGAAGAATACTTGACATAAAGACAATCTTCGGATGTTATCCAAACTATCTTTTAGTTCTTATCTTAAAATCTACAGCCGTAATTGTAACTTTCGGGACTAAACAAAGTAACAATATGTATTTGATAGTTATAGTTATATGTAGATATAGTTATAGCCAAGCACAACAATCAAGCTTCTGAAATGAGCTATCCGCTAATGCATGGACTTGAGTGGGAAATAAAACTACAGTTACAAATGAAGGCCTTATGTTTTGTACTCCAGGACAGTTTGAATGACAAAGAATATCGGAGAATAAAACAGTATTTTGAAGCACCAAGTGATTTTCTGGGTGAAGCCAACGGCTCACAGGAGCAATACGTTGTCCTAAAACAGGATGCAGCGGTGTGTCACACGTCAAGCCGGACCAAAAGATGGCTGATAAAAGTTTTGGCCGAAAGATGTGTGCCCGCCTAGCAGTTCGAACCTTACCCCGTTGGATTTTTCGATTTGGGAGTATATTGAAAACAAGCTTGCAAAACACTTCAGCCTAGTGTGAAGACACCGAAATCGATCATAACGCGCACATGACAGACGATGTCGGAGGACTTCGTTTGAAAGGCATGTTTTAGCTTCCGGCGTCGTTTTAAGGATGTTATTGATGAAAATAGAAGACACGTCGAGTAAATTTGTTTGAAAGGTCCTTAGAAACATTTTGAAAATGTTGATATTATTGATTAAAGTAGTTGAAAATGGGGTTTGAAAGAAACACCATAATTTTTTGCATTTTTGACTGCCGCAGCAGAGTTTGTCTTCCCATTGATTAGTTGTGGGAAATGCAGAAGCTTCAAGAAATAGCAAACTTCAAGTATTAACAATGGCCTTAGTATTCATTGACGGAGATGAAATCAAGATGACGAATGAACACCAGTAGGGATATAGAAATTGATTGCAATGCTGTGAACCTTGTGGATAGTGATAGAATGAAGCAAACTGCCGTTTGGATTGTTCTGCCGCAGTTTTCCTTTTATGTCTGCTGTATTTACATTCGGCCAAACAGTAGCCTGGAGAATTACACGAGGCACGTGGAATCAGTTAACCAAATTCAACGTCTTGCCGATTCCCGTGATGTTATCGTCTGCTTTGGATACTACAATCTGCCGAATTTATTCTGGCAGTTGGATGAATAGTTTTTGGGATACTTGCCAATTAACGTGTCAACTGAACATGAACTTGCCTTAGTCGAGTCTTTGTTGTCAGCTGGCTTCCATCAAGTAAATGATCTTCTGAACGCAAACGGTAAGCTACTTGATTTGGTTTTCGTAAGTGCATGTACCATACATTTCTTCGAGTGGCCATCTGCTCTATTTAAAATTGACGCTCATCATAAGCCTGTTATTGTCACTGTGGACGCCCGTTCTCGTAAGGAAGAATACCAAGCAGACATCACGACACAACACTATGATTTCACCTGCTGTGATTATGAAACCGTAAATGCGAGAATCGCTGCCCAGGACTAGAATGAGCTACGGTTCTTTTGATGTTTCTGTGACGACTTTCTACGGCACTATTGATCGAATCATCCGTGAAACTGTTCCCGTTAGAACTTACCGGCCTACAAGGCAGTTTAACCAATCGTGGTGGATACCACAACTCTGTAACCGTCGTAATCGCTTACGAAAGCCCAAGAAAAGTTTCTTTCGCAACAAAACTACCACGAACACGAGAGCTCTGAAGTTTGCTAAATAAGAGTATCGCCGACTGCGAAAGAGCTCGACCAGGGTTCCCGTTGAGGTTACGTATCAATCTCGTAGTTCTTGCTCACCAGTCTCTACCGCAAATCTTTTTGCTGAGTTTTTCCGTTCCGTACACGACGACAACTCACCTCCGCTGGTACAGCATTACTTGGAAGGCCTTTCGTTGCATAATCTTCATCTTCCTTTGGTCACTTTCAATAATGACGATATTCGCAATGCTCTCAGCGCAGTCGATGCATCGAAAGGCCCCAGCCCTGATGACATTCCACCTGTCTTCGTCGAACAGTGTGCTTAGCCGCTGTCTTGTCCCATCGCTACGATCTTCAATAGATCCTTGACCGAAGGAGTGTTTCCTGACGCTTGGAAGCTGGCATCAATCACTCATATCAACAAGGCTGGAAATACACACAGCGTTGTTACATGACGCGATGTACCCTGTTGTGCAGTCAGTGATCTCTGAGCATCAACATGGCTTCGTCAAAAAGCGGTCAACGACATCGAACCTCATGACTTACACCGGTACTGTGATCAACGAGCTCGAGAAACGATGCCTGGTCGACGCCATTTACATTGACTTTTCAAAAGCGTTCGACAAGGTACCTCATCAATCACTTGGATTATTCAGTGACGTCAGTCGTATTTGTCTCACGTAAAGCTTTTGTCAAGGTGCACGATGCTAGATCGGACTTTTTTGTAATTCCCTCTAGAGTACCACAAGTCACATATTCATTCTCTTCATCAACGATCTGTGCGAAGGTCTCAACTCCGGTAAATCGCTCTATACGGATGACTTGAAGCTGTTCCGTGTAATTAAATCGCTTGTAGATTGCTGTGCTTTACAAGCCGATTTAGAACATGTGTCTAGATGATGTGATTCAAACGGATTGCAGATGAATACAGCTAAGTGCAGAGTGATAACCTTCGCTCGTTGTCATTCCACTGTCACGTTCGACTACGGCTTAAACGACATATCACTGGAGAGGGACACGTCAATCAACGACCTAGGAGTCAAACTTGATCGCAAGCTTCGTTTCAACGAACACATCTCCGCAACAACCGCGAAAGCAAACGCAATCCTCGGTTTCTTAAAGCGTAACACCACCCACTTCGATGATGTACATGCACTTAAGTCGCTGTATTGCGCTTTAGTTCGTAGAGTGCTGAAATACGGAATGCGCACCGTACCACATCGATTGTAGCTGCATTCTTGAGAATGTAAGGTTACATGCACCAATTCGTCAGCTCCGGAATCGTCAACTGTTGTGGATTTCTGGCCACTGTACTCTTTATGGACGAAATAACCCGTTAGATTCATGTTGTAGGTTGGTCAATCAAGTGTGTGACTCTTTTTATTTTAACATTAGTAAATAATTATATAAGAATAGAATTAAAACATTTGTGAAGAATTGATCAGCTTGTGCGATGTCCTTGTCGAAGATGTTGTGTTTAAATAGAACCAGAAGATGATGCATTATGGGCTTCAAATAAACCGTAAATCTTGCACAAATTGCGTCAGTTGCGGTTTACATCGTCTACAGCGATAAATTGGTTGACTACGTTGAGGTATGTCAGACCTCAATCCGTTCAAAATGGTCTTGAAACGGAACTGACTGGTAGACAACATCTATGTATAGCAGATGACCCACCCCACGAATCAATTTTAGTTCATTCGAAGCTAAACAAGCAACCTTTCAGCTGAAGACGCCAATTTTTGCCTTACTAAGCTAGTAAAGGATACCTTACCTTACCAATCAGACTAAGGCCGGCGTGGCCTCTGCTGTACACAGAAGTTGTCTCCATTCTATTCGGTCCATGGCTGTTACTCGCCAGCCTCGCTGTCTACGGAGAAGCTAGTAAAGGATGGAACGGTCAAAACTTGGTCGACTCAATTTTGACGGAGATTTTTTAATCGTGCATTTAAAAAACTTGAACACCACTCATTTTGTAGGTGTATGTGTACGGAATATTGAGTATATTTTGTTTTTACCTTTTTCTATTCAGTTGTCAAAACGGCATCGTACCAAGACGAGCAGCGTATCAAAATTTTGCACGCGCATAAGCAAAATCCGGTTTATTCCAACGTTGACTTGGCAAAATCACTAAACACCTACATGTCTGACCACTCTGTTAGCAAAAATCTGGATTTTCATTTGCCTGTCATTCTGCGAAATCTTAATTAAATTGGATGCAACCTTTTGCAAACATACGCAAATTTGTTAGTCTTTTGGTGCATATGACCCTAGATTATGTTCTAATTATTTTCAAAACCCATGAACATCTTATTTTGCATTTGTTAAAAATTTCTCATATCTTACAAATGGTAATCGTTTTCTCCAACGGAATAAGATTTGTAGGATATGCAAGCCATGATGATACCGTCCGAATCTGGCTACTCTCCCCGTGAAAGCGGGTTCTCGGGACGATGACAGGAGGGATCACAATGGCAGAGTATTTTCAGAATGACCACGAATGGCCTTGTTTGATGTGTCGGAAGCGGGGAGATGAACCAGCCCGAGGCTGAAAATCTCGATAATCAAGACAAAAAAAAAATGTGTCGGAAGTCATGTTTTGGTGCTCGATATCAATCAAGCCACTTTATAGGAGGAACCCAGTTCCAGAAACACTATCGCGAATGGCCATAATGGCCGTGTACATTTAGAATAACCACCAAAATCATGAAATTTGAGGTGTCGCAAGCCATGTTCTGGTACCATTCAAAAGCTGGCTACTTTCTCGGTGGAACCTGGTTCCCGGAAAGGATTGGCCACAATGGCCGAATATTTCCAGAATGACCAGCAATGGTCTTGTTTTGCAATACTTTAAAGTTTGAGGTGTCGCAAGCCATGTTTTGGTACCGTTTTGATCCTGGTCAGTGTTTTGGAAAGGGTACTTACCCTACTGTTCCCCTGAATATGTCCAGAACTACGTAAAATTTCGGAATTTCCGATACTGTATCATAAACCAGGTCAAACTTGTCACCGTTTGCAATAGGTTGTATCTAATTTGGTTAAGATTTCGCGGAATGACAGGCAAATGAAAATTCCAGATTTTTGCTTAAAGAGGATTCAGGCATATAGGTGTTAATATTGCCAAATCAACCATGAAGAATCTTATACAAGTGTTCGGAGAGCGTCTGAAAACTGCCAACAAGCTGGGATCATGAGGAAATTGAAAATCCGCAGTAATCGGAAGAATAGTGGCCAACATTTTCAAACGCAATCCCAACCTTTCCATCAAAGATATCGGACACAAATAGGGAAAGTCCCACACAACAGTGCAAAGAGCAAAGAAACGAGCCGGACTGTCAATATTACAAAGTTACAGGTTACAGTTACAGGTCAAGGTTACAGTGACACCAAATCGAGATGATAAGCAAAACACAACCGTCAAAGGAAGAGCGCGTAAGTTGTACATGAGTTTGTCGACCATTTTTGATTGCGTCGTAATTGACGCTGAAACATACGTCAAAGCTGATTTCAAGCAGCTCCCAGGTCAAGAGACTTTAATTTTACCGAAAAAGGAAAGGTTCAAGATAAGTTTAAGCAAAAAAAAAATGTTAAAGTTCCCGACAAAATAGTTGGTTCGGCAGGTGATTTGCAGCTGTGGGCTAAAACGCGAGAGTTTCGTGACAACTGGAGCTGTCAACCAAGATATTTATGTAAAAGAAAGCTTGCAAAAACGCTTATTGCCTTTCTTGAAGAATCATAGTTGTTCCGTGCTGTTTTGGCCAGACCTCGCTTTTGCCTCTACGGAAAAATAAAATGACTCAGGAATGGTATACCACCAATAGTGTGCAAATCGTACCAAAGGAGAAAAACCCTCCCAACTCGCTGGAACTGCGCCCAATTGAATAATATTGGGCAATCGTTAAGAAAACCGCAAGAGAATTCAAGAAACAGTTGAAAGTGAAAACAGTTCAAAGCAAATTGACGTTCACCATCAAATAAGGTTGATATAACAGCGGTACAAAACTTGACGGATGGTGTGAATCGTAAAGCCCGACAGTTCGTATTAGGAAACTCGGAAGCCTAACCAAATAATTTTCCTGTGTTTTATAGACGACGAACTTCAAAAAGAAATAAAGATTGATCATTTATGTAATTAACTAATCAGTGTGCACTTAATCATGTTTGACCAATTTTTGACCGTTCCACCCTTTAATGATTGCCTGAAACATTGTATTTCATTTTACACGAAGCATCAACTTGCAAGGAAAAACCGGCTTTTGCATGCAATATTCTATACACTGTATGAAATGCATCAGATCTTCACATGTGTCAGGATGTTACCTTGTATGTTTTGTGATGCTCCATATATGTACATGATATTAAACAGAAATTTACAGTACTTTTTTGAGCTATGCAGGCCTCAGTCAGATTGGTACGACAAGTAATGTTTCAAAATGAAACTACATGTCGAACCGGAAGCAACCTAGCTAATGACTTAAGATTCGCGACCCAAGTTTAACAATGATC